>VYXB01004996.1:1213050-1404199 GCA_013397135.1 Pachyramphus minor | reverse complement strand
CTAAACGACCCCAACTCCCTCAGCCTCTTCTCGTAGGGCTTGTGTTCCAGTCCCTTCAGCAGCCTGGTCGCTCTTCTGAAGCCAGTTGGATGAATACAAATCAGTAAGTAATTATTTCTTGACATTATTAATTAAAAAAATGATTATATTTTTCTATTAATGGTACATCCTTGCTATTTTTATTTTCTCCTAATTTAATTTTTTTCTGATAATAAGGAATGCCTCTACATAGCAGTGATTCTGTTCTGATCTTATGAGTCTCCCCCAAAACTGGTCACCTTGTAGCCTTTAAACAACTCACTGTCCTTAATCATCCTTAGTCCCACAGCTGTCCCGTTTTTTTGTGGGTTTTTTCACTTTTTTTTTTTTCCTGTGGGGTCATATGGGTCGTTTTAAGCTTCCTTCTTTCTCAGTTTTGGAAAACCTTTGCATATTGTTTCTGGCAGCCAATAAAATGTCACTTATTAGCTGGGAGAGATGCCTGGGCATAAAAGAATTTCCAAAACCAATATTTCCTTTAAAATTATGGATGTAAAGAGGCTCCTGAACAAGAGCTAACCCCAGCTCTACTCATTTGGCCTCAGATTCTCCCTCTTCAACTGGTTTTCCATCCCCAGTTGATTCCCCATAAGGGAATGGACTTTAGTTTCTCTAGGACATGCAATCACCTCCATCCAGACTTATCTCAGGACTATTATTGTCAGGCACCACCACTTGAGACTAAGGGTTTGATGAGGTCTGAGGAGACACCATCACCCAGCAGGGACACCAGGAGAGTTCTCATGAATGTTTAGGCAGCACATCCCATGCCCTTGTAGGCTTCAGTCAAACAGTGTTTTCTGCTCTCCTATGTAAAACTACAGATTGTTCGTCTGTGATCTCTACAAAAAACCACTTTGTTACCTCCCTGTGTATTCCCAGCCTCTGTGTAGACTGAGGGTTTTTCTGTTAAAAGCCTCAGCCTGGTCCAGGAAATGGGAGGGAAGGAAGTGGGCGGGCAGAGGGGAAAGTGAGTGGGGTGGGCAAAACCAGTTTTATTTCTTTTTCTTCTTTTTTTTTTTTTTTTCAAAATAATGCAAACTTTGGAACAGAAATATGGCAATAAATATGTTCCTATGATTTTTCATGTTTTTTCAGCTGCAAAGAAAATAGGAGAAATACTCCATTCTGTCTGGCTTCCAAACCATTCTGAGAGTAAGGTCTTTATGTACAGAGCAGTTTGGATGCTGCTCCCGCCTGCTCTGTTTCTGAAACCATCCCTGCACCAAAAAAGTCCTTTTTTTCCCCAGAAACTGCTCAGATATTTTGTCACTGAGGGATGGAGTCCTCCACACACTGACAGCCCTGCAACACTGACTGCCTGGATTGCTGGTGAGGAACAAACATCCTACAGAATACAAAAACTTTTACAAGCATTTGTCTCTTTTTTTGATATCTACCACAGAACAGCTCTCATCTTCCCCTGATTTACATTGGTTTTACATTACGTCTTCCTTGACTTCAGCAGCAAGCTAAACACACAGGCTCCAGAACAGCAGAAGCCCATAAAACCAGCCCTCCCCAAACTCTCTTTCAGGGAAACCAGAACCATCTGCCACTGGCAACACACACCCCAGTCATTTTTCTATCCTTCATGGACAAAGAAGTTTCAAAATGCTCATTATGGCAGATGACAGCTGCAGCCTTTCATGCAAGGTATGGGATCAGCACCAAGCCCTGTGCTGCCATGGCTCCGAGTGTCTGCTCGATATGGAAAGCCAGAGCCACACTCAAACAGCCCCTGAAGCCTCTGAATTCAGGGGAACAATGAGCCTTTGAGACTGGCTGAAGCTCACACTCAAAATCCTCTCTAGTCCAAGAAGAGAAACAGAAACTTCTAAAGAGCAATTCATCTCCTTATGAAATAGATGTCTCAGCTGAGAACCTTTAAAGAGGGTTTCAGCCATTTCTGTCAGCTGGCAAAGGAGCCTGGAGCACTGTTAGACACCTAACTTTTAGAGATTAATGGGTGATTATGCACTTCATAACGTCTCCTTATACCCTTTATACTTGTTTTCTGGAGCTGCTGTCAGCCTTTAGTGAAGCTCCCCTTCACTAAGGGGGGAAAAACATAAAAGCACAAAAGAAGAGAAATCAGGCCCTCCCTGGATGTGAGGTTTGAAGAGGCAGCTACAGAGCAAGGTGTGAATGTGACTGCAGAAAAGCAAATCTCTGCAGTGTCTCTATGCTGGGAGAAGTTTCCACAGAACCATAAAACAGTTTGGGTTGGAAGAGACCTTAAAGAACTCATGGACAACCCTTTTGCTCTCACCCACCTCAGCCCTTCAGAAAGTTGGTTTTCTAGAAATCCAGAAAGTCTTTCAAACCACATTTTAATACAGAATCCATAGGCACAGAGACTTAAGACTTCACTGACTTTGCTGACACTTCAGTTACTGCCTGTAAGTGATAACTGTTAATACTCTGCTACCTCAAATCACCTTGGATGCTCCTATGTGCTCCTAAGAAATGGGATGTGGAAGTTCGCCTAACAGAGCATTGGGTGAGACTGGAAGAGACATAATGGAGCTAACCCCTGCCACTTTCACAATGACAATGATTTTTTCTCTTACTGTACTCCAGACAGACAGGAAAACATCATGCTGGCTTGGAATGACAAGAAGCTCAGGGGATTCAAGGTGAGAGCCACAAGACCATGAATATGGCTCCAGGGCCTCTGTAATGGCCACACATTAGATCAGGCTAATGACATGCAGGGTGGCCACATCTCTGGCTGGTGTGAGTTGTGTAAAACTGTGCACAGCCTCTGCTTGCATTAGTATCTTCATGTGAATGGGGCACCTCTTACAAGGTACAAAAGCTGCAGCAACCTAAGGGACACTTTCCACTGACGTGCTACGTGTATCAATCTTTACCAGATCTTTGGTGAGTCTGTCCATGCTGGCAATACACCCAGGTAATACTAAACCTCATCATACTGTCACAGCTCGCCTCCAAAGAGATAAGGGAGCAATCATGTCCCATCTGGTCTTTGCCTTAGTGAGTACAGAATACTGCTGGTGCTTAACAGCAGTAAAAGCAACCTTTCATCCAACCTGGAGGAAGAGCTTCCAGCTTCATCACAGTCTCAGTATTTGCCTATTTTTGCTCCCCATTTTCTCTTTCCAAAGTTGGCACCTGAAAGTTTTCTCTGCATTAATTCCAGACATTGTGTAAACACTGTGCTTAGATTTGCTTAAATGAGGCTGTTTCAGCCCCAGCTTTCCTCCCAAGCAGATTTCCTGTCTCATAAATTCAAGACATGAACAGTTTAGTTTTGCTAGGAAGATGGAATCTCAAATTGATCCTCCCTTTGGGATGACCTGGAAGACAAAAGGGCAAATGGCATGGGAGAAGGCCTGGGTTTTTCTGGTTGCTGGCTGGAAAGGGGTGAGCCATCCTGACATGTGCTGTTTAGGCAGTAGTGCCAGTGGTCCAAGTGACTGTTACCACTTGCCATAGACAATCTGCAAGATTTGAAGTCTACCAATTTCTTGGCATATTTTTTAATTCATACCTCCAGAAGATGGAGAAGCATCTTTTCCTACTGAGCAGATCACTGGCATTTTCAGTGTAGAAGCAAGTGATTATTATTTTCTCCTGATTCCAGATAAGCAAAGTATTTATTCCTAAGAAAGGCACATGCATATCAAATGTTCACACACACTCTTTGTGCAAGGCAAGCAGAGGGAGTCTCCTAGGAGAAAAAGACTTTTTCCTCTCAGCCTCTACTCACTAGGATTTCAGATATTTTTTTCTGGCAGCAACCTGAACCCCCAGCCACAATGCAAGTGTGGGTTTTGCCACTGCTGCTGAAGGTTCTCATGCACTCTAGTGCCAGAAGAGGAGTCTTAACCAAAACATTGGAGTGGGTTTTAATCAAAACTGTCTGCTGTCTGAGACTGATATGATGAACCTCAGTTCTGGAGGCACTGGGCTCACTTTGCCTTCCACTTTATGGAGAGGGCACACAGTATAAAGAGACCACAAGCTTCACATTCAGACTATAAATGAGGGTTTTGCTGCCTTGGCTGTGTTGAGCAAGACTCTCCTGCTTCTCCATTTCCTCTGCCAGCAAACTTCTGACAACTAAATTGAGCACAAAACAGCCATGCCAGCTTGTACTTCTCTAGCAGCCTGAATGGTACAGGAAGGATTAAGGAAGAGAGGCAGCTTTTCACTCCCATCTTTGGTTCTAGGAAAACTTAATCAATGGCTGGGCATTGCACCCTGTGAAACTGCCTCATGCATGACAGCAGGAGAATGGTTCACTGTCTCCTCTCATTTCCTCCTTGACCAGCTCTCCCAGACCACTTTGTCCCACTCTTGACAGTTTTAGCAGTGGTGAAAGATTGTGTGGACCATGCACAATGCATTCCCTTCAGGGACTGAGCCAAGCAGCCAGTGGGTGCTGAGCAGGGACAGTGTCCGTGGCTGCTGCCTGGCTGTACAAACCAGGGGTTTTCCTGTAAGTGTTTGGACTGTCTAAGGTCCATTAAAATCTCACCAGATAATCTCTTCTTTCATGTTTTCTCTTTATATTCATCCCCAGTCACTCCCCCAGCCATTGCCATCTCATGGCACCTGGTAGTCATAGAATCACAGAATGGTTTAGGTTGGAAAAGACATTAAAGATCATTTAGTGCCAACCCCCCTGCCGTGGACAGGGACACCTTCCACTAGACTGGATTGCTCAAGGCCCATCCAACCTGGCCTTGAACACTTCCAGCAATGGGGCATCCACAGCTTCTCTGGACAACATGTACTGGTGTCTCAACACCTTTACAGGAAAAAAATTTCTTCCTAATACCTAATTTAAACTTGCTCTCTTTTGGTTTGAGACCATTCCCCCTTGTCCCATCACTCTAGGCCCTTGTCCAAAGTCCCTATCCAGCTCTCTTGTAGCCCCTTTAGGTACTGGAAGGTGCTCTAAGGTCTTTCTGGAGCCTTCTCCTCCCCATGCTGAACATCCCAACTCTCAGACAGTCTCCACAGCAGAGGTGTTCCAGCCCTCTGAGCATCTTCTCTATCCCTGTGCAGTTCCTTCCTTTTTTTGTGTGTTTAAACAGTTTATGTACCAGCAGACCATTCTGAAGGGTAGTGCTCTCTTCACTCTTAACTAGGACACACAGTGTGTGTTTAACTTAATTTAACTGGCTCAGTTAGTAAGTGCTCTGTTTAATATTGCTCCATTCCTTTTGGGGAATAGAGGTACCTCAAAGTGCAGTCAACTGCCCTGTCCTGCACCAGTCTTTCCAAACGGATTTCACCGTGTAGGAAAGACTGAGGGATGCTCAGCTCGCCTTGTTAGGGATAGTTCCATTGTGCACAGACACTCATCCACTGTTCTATTCACTTGTCAAGTCACTTTGTCCAAACAGTAATTCCTCCCTTTGGTTCAGCCTGTTCTTTTCTTCTTGAGAAGAAACCAATGGGGACTCCAGGCAGAAAATAAATCTTTCTCGTATTTTTTCTACTATAGTGGTGCTTTAGAACCAGGCCAAATTGTACAGCAGAAAACAAAACACGACAAGAAAGAAGATAACAGCCAAACAAGCTTGTTTTGAGTCTGCCACTGAGAAGGATCATCCATCAGAGACCTCAAAAGCTCCAGTCCTACTTTATGAGACTGGCAGGAAGCTGGAAGGGAAGAAACAAGGTGATGGAAAAGATGTCTAGGAAATTGTCCTTTTCCAGCCCCTGGCCCTTCATGAAGGTGCATGTCGTTCTCTTTGTGATGTATTCATCCACCCAGAAGGAAAGGTAATGAGACCCCTCAGCACAGGAGAGAGAGAATAATTGCCAGAAGAGTTTATCTTCCCTGTCTTGAGATTTCAATTTCAGCTTAGTCCAAGGCCTCCCCAATAAAAACCTTCATACAAACACTTCTGAAAAAGGCAACACATGTAAAAGGATATATTTTTAATCATGTAAGACCCATCGTTGAGTCCAAAACTCAATCACAGCCTTTTCCTTTCTTCCAAAGGAGGTCTCAGTGTCTTCTCAAAACTCTGCCCACACTGAAAGGTCTGTTCCCTTCAAACAGATGGTGAAAGTACCCTAAAGAACGGAGACACTGCACTTAAAACAGCCAAACTCGTTGTCCTGAATGTATATTATGTATATGTAGAACCTTGTCTCTACATATGCATGACTTTATAAGTGGGTTTAGGTACAGTATTACTTAGGAGCAACTGTGTAGATGTGACATTGAAAGAGAGAGCAAGACAAAGATAATCAGCCTCTTCAAAATGAGTTTCAGTCTAGTGTCAAGGAGTGAATATCAATAATCCTTTCATTACAGCTCAGATCTCAGGGCTCCAGTGAATTACCCCAGCATAGGCAGACAACAGTCTTTACCTTAAAGATTTTGCAATCTAGAAAGTGTGATGCTGGCCAAGCCTAGAGAGCACAAATGTGAACTTGGGGAGACCAAGGGAATCCTGAATAAAAACAAGGCTCTTACATGAAATACAAAATTACTCTGTGAGCTGTAAACTGTGAAGGGAATGAAATTTAACCTTAACATAAGCCACAGATCTTTGGAGAGCTGGTGCTGCTAAGCTCGAATCTACAGTTTGCTAAGCAAAGTCCATATGTCATACTTTCAAAAAGAAAAAGTGAGGTATGGAGGAAATCAAAACAGTAATTAGATGGGAATACCAACTTTTCAGAGGTAAATAAATTCCTGTGTATGAGATGTGGTTGAGGAAAAGTGCCAAAATGTTGCCCAGTGTTTGGTGAAGTGTTCTGTAAGGGCAACAGAAAATGTTGTTTTTCCAGAGATATGTGGAACAGCTTAAAACCAACAGTGCCCACATTTTGAGGAACAGAAAGGCACCAACACAGATCCCCTTGTAGGCAAAATAACTGCCTATCAAAGTGTTTAAAACCTGCAAATATGGTCCAGCATTAGTGGAGGAGGTGTAGGTTTTAAAATGGATATTGGAACATTCTATGTTGGTATTTTAACTCAAACATGCAGTGATAGCAAAGGAAACTGTATAAAAGTAAAATTTGTTGGCATAAAAGACCAATTTAAAGGCAAATAATAATTATGATCTATTTTAACCAACCTGTCTTGTCATTCTTCCAATAAGATGGGCACATAAATTATCTGGTGACCAGATCCAGTTACCACTGGAATCAGCAGTAAAGATGCCATTTACCTCTGAGGTTGGGAATATTAAGCCCAAGATCTGGTATTAAAACCTAGTCTGGACTGGTAACTGCTTGCAAGTCCCAAAAAGACATCAGGGAGAGCCCCCAAAAGGATGTTTAGATCACCACAAGTTTGTACAGAGAACTCTGCCTTCAGACAGGAGAAGAACTAATTCCTTAGGACAATGTAGCAAGGAAAACACTGTAAGGATTTTACACACAGTGTGAGAACCAGACCTAATCACACATAACATTTGGGCACTGTCATGGAGCAGTCTGCAGACTGTGGAATTTCCATAGTGCAGCTGAAGAGCCATCACAGCATTAGTGGACGTTGATCCAGAATTTAAATAAACCACACAACAGGAGTAATGTTCAGGAAAATGAGTTGACAGCTATATATTCAAAATGAAAACATTGTCTAACATCTAGGATGAGCATTCCTGCAGACATGGTTGAATGAGTCATACTTCAAATTAATTATTTTTAATGGAAGCATATTGGGGAGGTAAGGGTCTATGATGATATTCATTCTGGTCCTCAAAGCTGGGTCCATGCAGATCCCAGGCTTGTCCAGGCAATATCTGGGGCC
This sequence comes from Pachyramphus minor, assembly GCA_013397135.1. Taxonomy (NCBI): domain Eukaryota; kingdom Metazoa; phylum Chordata; class Aves; order Passeriformes; family Tyrannidae; genus Pachyramphus; species Pachyramphus minor. Next base: position 1,396,407 of record VYXB01004996.1, on the reverse strand, counting down.
TCTTGAGCCAGCTATGGGCATTGAGGATGTTCAAAAGCCATGTTGGACATCCTCTCCCCTTAGGCTGTGAGCTCTGTGCTTGCTCTGTGCACAACTCAGTGCAATCTCCTTCCCGCCATAAGGATGTCACAAGTATTTTGGAGAGCAAGAGAAACCAGCCCCACTAATCATTAACAAGGTTAGCAGATGGCTTCTAAACTGAGCTTTCAAAGATTTTGAGTACAAGTTTTGATACAGTAGCAAAGGATACAGTGCTCTCTTGTGAGATGCCGTGAGATTTTAGGATTTTAGTATTTAGTATTTTAGTAAAACTCTGGTCTGCCAAATTTTGCATAGTATTTCAAAATTTAAAGATGCAAGTGGATAAGCAAGATGCCTAATGGAATTTGTAGAACTTCTTCTCTCTGTCTTTGGGCACTGTACTGTAAAACAGGCTTTGAGTCCCTAGAGCAGCTTCTGGAAAAAGACTAATTTTATAAGGGAGATTAATCCAATCAGCTGAGTGTCTAATGACCCTCTTATCCAATGAGTTTAGAAATATTACTGTTTAATTACACCCAACAGCACAGAAGAGAGGGACATCTCTGATGGTTGAGATACCACACACAGATCTACAGAAGAGCAATCAGCTGCAGTCGCAGTTGCAGAACAGAAAGCAATCCAGAATAGAAGAAATTGGAAATGAACTGTGCCAGGGTTGAAGAGAAGGTGCCAACCAATGTATTTATCTTAACTTTCACCAATACACATAATGGAGGCATGAGCAAAACTTAAGCATTAATCTGAGACTGCAGTGTGAGAAAGTGCTTTCCATTTTGAGCATAAAAAACCCCAACCTTCTTGTCTTTGCAGCTAGGCTATGATTCTAAAGTGGACAAAATACCCTTTCTCCATCAAGATGTGAACTGGTGAGCTGCCATGGAGGATACAAGGGGAGCAGAGGACCTTAGCACCTAGGAAAGAAAAGGCTAAGCATAATATTCATAAAGTGCATGGGTTTATGTGGGTTTGATATGCATATTCAAGTAGAAGGCCAGTGGCATTGTCTAAAAATGAACAAAACAAGAGCAGAAGTGATGTGTCCTGTGTGGAATTAAAAGCTGGAAAAGGCGCAGCATGATATCCAGCAGAGGCCAGCTCACCTGAGAACTTATCTAATTTCTCAGGAAGGCTTTGTAGCCCACACTGAACTTGGTGCTGTATTGCTCAGAGAGGTGATAGTGCCTGGGTGATCTAATTCAGAGATAAGTTGTGTGTGCTAGTGAGAGCTGCAAGCACAGCACCGAAGACGAACTGAAATGAAGATCTTGATTGACTCTGAGATCTTCTTGCCTGTAACCCACATGCCTACCTGGATACAAGAAAAGAATGGCCAGAATTGCACCAAACAACACTGACGTACTGAAAGGTGCAAAGGGAGGTGCATATTCCTATTGCTGTGTTGATACAGGAATGATTGTGCAGATGAAAAGGGAACAGGATTGCACAAAGGCTCAGGAGCATGCTGGGGCTGGTTTGAAGCATTTCAAAATGCTGGACAGATTCAGACCTTAACAATAAGAGCAATGAAGACCCTCCTGGCCTTTGCTAAATACATTATTGGTGGTGCTGAATAGTTTTATGTTTCCTATAACAGGTAGGAAACCCTACAGTAGGACTGTAGTAGGTGATCTCTGCTGTAAACTGGATCAAGGGGTTGTTTCTTTTAGGAGGCAAACTGCAGGCAATCTGGGAGTTATGGAGGGTCAAGCATTTTACCCTGTCTCTGGAAAAGTATCTCGCAAGCTTGAAGGACAGTGGGAAGGGTCACAATCCCATGGGGTTGCTGGCTAAGAAAATGGGGTTTTTCTGCTAACACACAGTGATGGTTGCAGGATAGCATTAGTTCTGTGGCCAGTGACCACCCTGGGTTTTGAGAGAAGGCCCATGAAACAGTGGTGAAGGGCTGAGCTGGGAGCCCAGTGTCCCTCTCTGCACAGCCCTACTGTGTCATCTAGTGCTGGTGTAGTAGGCAGTGTTAGCAGAGTAAGAACCCTGCAACCTGAGGGGATCACTAACATATCAATTACTACAAGGCAGCAGGGTATTATTTATACAATAAGTGCTATACAAAACAGCAGAGTAATATTTAGAGGGTAAATACTACGGAGAGGAAAGCTGCAATTTCTTCTGCAGCAGCAGGATGTTCTGTGCACTCCAAAGTGCTGGGCAGGATGAGGGTGACACTTACATGCCAACTATTGTATGAGGACAGGGTATTATTTAAACCCCAGATACAATGGTAGAGAAAGAGTATTATTTACTTACCAGTCCAAATGCAATACCAGCAGTGGCAGTAACTGCACAGTATAATTTACAACAGAGGAAAAGACATGATTTGCAGACTGGTTATTACAGAATGGGAGGGTATTTGTTGTGGTACAGCACTGAAGCATTACTTTGAAGCTGAGCGCTATAGAGGTACTGGGTTATTATTTATACACCAAACACCACTGAAACAATGTTTTTGGGGCTAAGTAATAGTGACAGTTAATAATTTACATGAAAGCCATCCTGTAATTTCCAATATGTAACCTACATGATTATTTCAACCTTGAAACTGTGGTACAGATGATGTAATGTTAATTACACTGAGATCTATAGCTGCTCTACCACAGGACTGCTAAGCCAGAGTAATCTTCTGAAGTGAGTAGATTTGTGCCAGCAAAACTACTGAATCTGTCCCTGCCCTGTGCAAAGCCTGCAGTGCCCAGGGATTTCCAGGGGTGTTTATACCTGAGCTCATGCAGGACCCCAGCAGGAGCAGCAGGTCTTGCCATGGATTACAGGTTATTCAATCACCAACACAGGGTCTGCTCTTCTGGCAGAGGTGGGAATGATGAATGGGAGCTCCAGCTGGAAGGGATCAGCAACATTTTCATCTGTTTATCAGCTGCTGATCTTTGCATTTTCCTCACACACCTTTCTCATCCAGTCTGTGATCTAACACAGAAGATGTTTCTTGGTTATTTCATCTTAGTTCCCCCTATGGATATTTTTTTCCCTGTCAAATTATTCTTATTTAAATTTCTTACCTATTTTGTCAAATCTGTATGTCCTGTAGCTATCACAGATGATTTCTTTTGTCTTTCAGTGGTTGTCTACATTATTAACTAAATAAATAATAGAGTGTCCAAGTGCTCGGCCCAGTGTTAACCAAGGGCATTGAAGAAGCCAAAGGCACATGGAAATTACCAGACCAGATGAAACTAATGGTGTGTTCAGACCAGTTTCCTGTCTTGGACAAGACCTATATTACCAGCTTCAGAGCAAAGTTCTCATCATTGGAAAATAGGGAATAAATTGCTGAGGAGGAAGTTTCTTTTTAACACAAGGCACTTAGTGGTTACCTTCTGCCTTGAAGCATGAGGATTTACATTCCATATTCTCCCGCTAATGCACACTACGTTTATTTGGCATGGCTTAATAGAGAATTTTACTCATCTCAGGCCTAACCCTTGAGCACACCCTGCCAGAAGAAATTTCCTTTCCTGATTGCTTTGTCCCCACGATGTGACATGTTTGCTGTAGCAGAAACCCTTTTGTCTCATGTTGCCTGATGTAGCCTCTGTCAAATCCAGTCCCTTTCCTCCAGGATCTGCCCTACCCGTCGCTGGGCACAGAGGAAGAGGTTCAGCTCCTCCACACCCAGCTGTGTCAGAAGATCCCTGTCAGAAGAGCCCAGGCAGTTCCCTGATAACATGGTGGCAACCAGGACTGTCGTCGTGTTCAAGATTCATGTGGTACCTCACTGATCCCATAGCAAGTACATCTGCTAGGTCAAACCACGCAGACCTGCCTCTCCTGGGACATCCCATCACACAAGTTTTTCACAGAAATCATGGCTCCCTTCCATCATAAGCCTCCAGGCAATCAGGACACAGTGACAACCTGGGAGGAACTCAGCAATGAGGTAGGACTACTCCCCTGAGTTAATTTTGGGTGTTGGTCAAAGTTCTCCCTACTTAACTGACCCAGGTGTCCTCTGGCTTGCAGTGGGGTTTCTGAAAGAGCCATGAGTTGCCATGCCTTGGTTGACATAAAGAACATCTACAAAGGTAAAACCCCAGAAGATTATATTGGTCAGAGGTCTCCCATTCCCCTGATTTCTTCTCTTGGTCCCTTCTCTCAGAAGAACCCTTTCTGTGGCCTCCACTCAGTCCTCCCTTCCAGCTCCCCAGGTTTCCCCTGGGTTTCAACAAGGTTTCCCCCTCTGCCAGCCTCAGGGACAGCCAGAGCCATGGAAAATGGCTCTTAGGCTACTTCCATGCAGCTTATACAGCAGGAATGGGGTCCTGGTGGCTTCTGAACCTCGCTATATGACCGACATGCTCGAGTCACGTCACCTCCCTCATCCTCACTTGGTCACAGCAGCAGTGACACGGCTCCAGCTGCCTCTGTCAAGGGGCTGAAGCCATTGGGAGCATGAGATCACTGAAGCCGACTGCACAGTGGTTGGGCTTGTAAAGCAGGGGAAGGAAGTTGGACCAAAGCAGTCTGTGGGGCTGCTACTTAACACTTCGAAAGTTAAAGCACATAGAGAGTCTTGGGGTACTCAAGTTGAATGATTCTGGTATTTCTCATCCTTCCCTCGCCCTTCTGCTCTCTTCACTGTACGGAGCAATCACTGAGGAGGGGGAATATCATGCAAGGGAGACATGGAAATTTTTCTAAAAAAGGAAAGTCCGATGAAAAGCACATGGGGGAAAAAAATCTCGGTGTGAAGCATCTCAAAAAAGGCAGCGCGGGTAGCGCGACAAAACCCCCTGGCTATTCATCAGGCCAACAAAAAGCTTCTTTAGATTTATACTGTGAGCCCATTGAGAGGGAGGGGAGGCAGGCAGCGCTCACACACCGCCCTTGTGCACACAGCAGAGCCCGCAGTCCTGCCCCGCGCACACAGGCTGGGCTGTTCTGCCCGCTCACAAGGAAGCTCTGAGTTTTTAAAAGTAAACTGTAAGGTTTCCGTTGTTGCATTCGGCTCAAGTATTTTTTTTTTTTTTTTTTAATATATAACAGCTCCCTCTCTTTGCTGTCCCTCTCTCTCTCTCCTTCACTCTTTAAACAGCCCCGGCTGCTCTGTGCTGCTCGGCAGCCGCCGTGCGCTGGCTCCCTATGTGGTCCAGACCCGCTATGAACACGGCTTTTGTTGCTGCTGCTGGGAAGCTGCCTGAGAGCGGCACACACAGCCCGGCTTGTTCCACACGTGGAGGCTGCAGCGGGTTTGGGCAAGGGGGGAAAGAGGAGGAGGAGGAGGAGAGCTTGGGTTAGGTTGTCTTGTGGTAGTGCAGCCATCCCACCACTGGCAAGGGAAAGAGAGAAGCAAGGAGACGGAGACGGGTGGCGGTGGAAAAGATGCCTCAGGCAGCTAAGAAAGGTCCCGTTGATTTTTAAAATGGGACCAGTTGGCCCTCCACCAGCCCACGTTCCTGCTGGGTGTAAGTCAGCATGGGAAGGCAATGAAGTCACTCAGTCTGTGCAACTTATGTTTGCAGAGGATCTGTCCCAGAGAGGGAAGAGGAGAGAAAAGACTAATAATGGAGTGGATTTTAGAGTTCCAGGGGTCCTAATCATTATGAGCATCCCTGGGTGATACCAGAGCACTGAACAACAATCTGGGGGTTTTTTTCATTTAGAGATTCATTCATTCATTTCCATCTTTGAAGTGATACCATCTATTTTCTTCTCCTCTAAAACCCTTAATGTCACTAATTGGGGAGTATTTTATGTTGATGAGCTGCTGTTTGCTCTGACAGAGTTAACTCTGCTGAATTTTGTTTAATATCTAGTTTTCCTTAAAATGTTTTTCCCTGCATTTCTTTCACACCCTCAATTTCCTATCTTGTTGTCTGTCTTTGCCCATCCATTCTCCAGCCCTCGTGCTGCTGTCAAACCCTGCTACTGCACCCAGAAGTGATTATAGAAAACATTAAACAGCAGTTCAAGTGAAACAGATGGAGTTTCCCCCCAAAGACTGCTCAGGATGCAGAAAGAGCTCAGCCTCTGCCACATCCAGTGATGGTGGGAGGTGATGCTTCACCTTCCTGCACTCTGACAGTGACTTGAAACATCTCAGAAAGGGGCAACATCTCCCCTTTGTATCTGTCAGGCAGATACAGTCTCTTGAAGCCAGCTGGAAAATATAACATCAAACAACCAAAGCAAAGAAAGAAATAGTTCAACTTCCAAAAGTGCCTTTGCAGAATCTGAAAACCCACCAAACCTGGTCCCCAAACCACTGGCCCCTCTGCCCAGCCAACATCCTTTACTGGGAGCTTATACATGAAAGCCAAGCAGTGAGGAATGCTGAGAAATTCCTCTCTCCCAGCTATTTCGTTGTGGGATGTTTCCCCCTTTCCACATCTGGTGAAGCTATTTTAGACAGTAAGGAAAGCTTTACAAACTGACATTTTTTGGCTAAACCACTCAAAAGGGAAAGGTTAAAACATACATTTTCTACTGTATGCGGAGGGCTACTGAGCAAAAGGTTTAAACGAAAAGTCTTGAAAAGAAGTAAATGAGAAGAAAGAAATTTCTGACACAGATTCTGAAAAATAAAACTGTTTTTGCTCTGTTCATTTCTGGAGAAGAGCTCGGCTCCCTGAAAACTACTGCTAAAAATATGCTTCATCTGCGAATGGATTCGGGAAGAGGGCAGGTACTGAGGAACGCCTGGAGCAACTCACTGGATATAACCCAGGGGACTCTGCCAGCTGCTGATCCCTGACGTCCTCATGCAAGGGGAGCATTGTAAAACCCTCCAGCATCCCGTCTCTTTTCATTCTCTTCCCAAACTTGTCATCCCCTGCAGAGCTTAACACCCCTCCAGCTCAAGGGTCGCCCTTTGCCTGCCCCGTGGCAAAGCAATGACACCAATCAAAGCTGTGACTAAGAGAAACCCCGGCACTGGTCAGGACACTCTCAACAAATCACTGTGCCGGCAGCTTCCATCCCCAGAGCTCAGGAGCAGGATCAGACACATCACCCGAGCCCCAGTGGCAGCTGAAATCCATCACAAAGAAACACCGATGGGTTGGAGGGACTGTTTGGGAGGGAGAACGGGGATAGCCTGTCTCTGCTCTCCCGCCCCGTGGTTTCGGCTATGGGACCACTTAAGCCATCCTTGTTTTCCCTCCTTTCCCCAAGCCAACCAGCAAACTTGACACACAGCTGTTGCCTCTGGCTGTAGTTTGTTCCCTGTAAGGGGTGGGATGCTGGTGAGAACCATCACGCCGGGGAGCACTCCAGGCACAGGCTCCCCTCTCACAGCAGCGCTGCTTGCAAGAGAGAAGCTGTGGAAATGCTCAGCCTCAATTATTTTCCAACTTTTCTCACATTTCTCTGCTGGTTGCTTACCAGGGAAATGACCAATCCCCTGACTGAGAGCCTGCTTCTCTAGAGCACTTAGGAAAGTTAGGGAAAAGACACCAAGGAGAAGAGGGAGGAAAGTACTATACATTACCTTTAACAATTCAGTGCAGTGCTTCCAAAATCTAAGTCCCATACACCTGGCAGAGAAATGAGGTCTTTTTTGGTGTTCAAGAAGGAAAGAGCTTGCCACTTCTTGCTGTTCCTGTATGTCTTCTTCACAATCTCCAGATAAGTTTTTCTGCCTTTTTTTTTTTTTTCTTCCCCGGTTCCCCAGAAGAAATCAAAATTCCCTGTGTGGTATTTCAGGTCCTTTCAGGCAGTGGCAGCAGCAGCAGGCTTGAAGAGTAAGTACTGTGTGTGAATGGCAAAAAAGAGAGAGAGGGTTTCAGACCACATTAGCTGCCACTGGCTGCAAAAGAGACCATCAAACTCCTGTCAGCCTCCTTAGATACCTCTTGAAGAGCTGGCAAACTAAGTGTATTGGATCCTCCTCTGGATTTTAGAGTAAAGGTAGGCAGGCATCCAGGGGGCAGGGGGAAATAGGAGGGCTTATGGACAGAAAAGGAAGCCCAACCTCTTGGAAAGAAGGGAAAAAAAAAAAACAACCATGCACCCAACCCAGAAAAGAAAAGAAAGGGGAAAAAAAAAAGGCATTACAAAAAAAATACTGTAAATGGAGAAAGCTGAATGGGGAGTGGGGGATTAAATTTAGTCCTCTGGTTTGGAAGCAAACTGGCTGGGGCACCACAAGTGGTTGAGAGAGAAGAAATAGTTTGTGTAATAAAAAGAGAACGTGGTTTTTGCAAACTAAAATAAGATGAAGCTAATTAAGGAACCTGAGCAAAGTATTTGTGTCTGCAATGCAGTGAATATCACTGCAGTCTGAGTGAAAATGAGTAGTTATACTGGGAAGCCCCAAAACAGCAGCAAACAGAACAGTTTAGGGAACTCCTGCATGGCCCCAGTGGCTGCTGAGGGAGGGAAGGGATGCTCAGTGTTAAGCAAATGGAAGCACCTGGAGCATCAGTAACTGATAAGTGATATAAAGGCAGAGAAAGGAGGCATTTGGGAGTGAATTTGACTGAAGGCTGTTTGTGGTGAACTGGGAGAAATGAAGTCAGTACATACCTAGTAACGGTGCACCCTGAAGCAACCACCTCAAAACTCTGAGGAGAATCCCATAACTGAATCCTTTGCAGTTCTGGTGCTGTGAGAAAGTGCTGAAGGGAGTGTAATGTGTTTTTTTTTATTTTTTTTTCTTGTCCCACCTTTGAGAGGGACAAGATGCTGTGCTCAGGGAGGAAGAAATGTGTCTGTTGCTGCAGATCTACACCTTGGCTTGTGACAGGGCCAGATGACAGTTGGGAGCAGATGGGAAACTGCTGAGATGTTCACAATTGAGAAAAATTCTTTTGTTTGAAAAACCTGTTGTACCTCAGCAGTGAAACCTGAGCATGGGCAGAAATACAGGGTTTGAAGTTCCTCAGGCTTGCATGAAGAAACATGCTCGTACTATTTTCTTCTAATGTGGAAGAGAGTACTACCAGTCTAAAGCAAAGATAAAGCCTGAAACTGAGCACAGGGAAGTTCTCCTGTACCGTCCTTGAACTCAAGCCACATGGCTGCCCTCAGCGTCTCTCCTTCCATTTTGCTTTTAATATGATCTTTAATGTCTGCACTTCCCTCTCTTTTCCTAACACCCTCCTTTGCTTTCTGGTTTATGATGTAATTGTTTCTCCTCTCTCCATAAGTTATTTGATCCCATGCCTTACTTCAAATCTTGCTTCCCTGACTGTCTCACTTTTTAACCTGAGTTTCATAGCCCCCAGCCATGCATCCATCACCCTGATAGGTAATGCTCCCAGGCCACAGAACATGGAGACTCCCTTCTTCCTACAAGTACGTTATTCCGTCCTAGAGGTTCAATACTGAATTTTGGTTGTGGATCTCCCCCTTGGATTATATTCCCCTTTCTTTTTTTTTTTTTTTTTAATAACAAAAGATAGATATTAACTTTAAAACTTGCCAGGTGCCCATATGCTAAAAGCCAAAAGGGCAGTGGGAAAGCTTCACACCCATTGGAAAGAACAGTGCCTTTGCAGCACCACCTGAAACTCTGGGACTTTATTTCATCATAGAATGGTTTGGGTTGGAAGGGACCTTAAAGGTCATATGGTCCCAACCCCACTGTCACTGCAGGGGCACCTTCCACCAGACCAGGTTGCTCAAAGCCCCATCCAACCTGGCCTTGAACACTTCCAGGGATGGGGCATCCACCGCTTCTCTGGGGAACCTTTGTCAGTGCCTCACCACCCTTGCAGTGAAGAGTTTCTTTCTTATATCTAACCTAAATCTCCCCTCCTTCAGTTTAAAGCCACCCCCCTTCGTCGTATCACTTCAGGTGCTTGTCCAAAGTCCCTTCTCAGCTCTCTCGGAGCCCCTTTAGGTATTAGAAGGTGCTCGAAAGTCTCCCTGGAACCTTCTCTTCTCTAGGCTGAACAACTCTAACTCTCTCAGCCTGTCTCCACAGCAGAGGTGCTCCAGCCCTCTTATCATCTTCCTGGTCTTCTCTGCTCTTGCTCCAACAGATCCATGTTCTTCTTGTCCCAGGGGCCACGGAGTTGGATACAACAGTGCAGGTGGAGTCTCGCTAGAGTGGAGTAGAGCTGCTGGTCAAGCTGCTTTTGGGGCAGCCCAGGACACAGTTGGCTTTCTGGGCTGCAAGTGCACATCTCTAGGTCATACTGAGCTTTCCAGGACACAGTTGGCCCAAGTCCTGCTCCTCAGGGAGAACAGAGCTCCAGGTCTGTTCTCTGCCCAGTCTGCATTTGTGCTTGTTTCCCACACCTCACATGCCTTTCAGTCTATCAGAGCGCTGTCTGTCCATATCCAATTTAACTCTCTATCTGCTGAGATGAAGTGGGGGCCTTCCCACCTCCTCAAAGGGCATTGGATCCACTCTAGGGTTGCCACTACCTCCAGGTGCTGGGTGGGCTGAGACAGAGTGGGCAGCACTGCAGCATCACATGCCTCCCCTCCTCACTAACTGGGGTGTCTCTGCACTGGGCAGCACAGTGTAGCTATAGCAATGAGAGGAGACAGGCAAAACACACTTCAGATGGGGCATGACAGCTCATGCTCTAGGCAGGACTCGGTATTTCCAGCTGGTTATAAAAAGCACATAGACAGGAGCTATAAAATGTGACCTGGCTGATTTTGCTCAGACTCACGTACGTGAGACACTCTGAAACATGTCATGCCTGACCACAGCCCTTTCTCCCCATAACATAAAGATCTTTTGGGAAATGTACATGTTTAGTTGTTTTACTGTGGAATAACTGTGAGTCCTGTGTACCCTCTACTGCTGCTGTGGTTTGGCAAAGAAAACCTCATCCAAAGCTTTGGTGAGCTTAAGCCAAGGAACAGAGAAAATTCCACTTTGGAGCTGACCAGCTAGGAAAATGTGATGCTCCACACAAAGTGGTTTCTTAGCAGCTTCAGGAAAGGGGCAGAAACTGCTTAGTACCTGCTGGCTGTCCCAATTTTTTGTCTGCAACAGGAACGATTGGAAAAACAGCTTAATATGGTCAGAGAAATTGTGATTCATAAACTGCTCTTGTGTTTGTTTGTTCTTTAAGCTGAGGAGAGGCCAGGTCAAAAACAGTCACATAGGTGGCTTTTGTTTTTTGTTTAAAGTGGGAAAGCAACAGTTCATGGCTCTTTGAAATACAGGTAACACATTGCAAAAGTGCTTTCAGTTAGGTAAGATTTTTACATGTCATTATGAAGTTCAAGGGAGGCTGATGTCTATTCCCAGTGAAGTTCAGCCTTCAGGGAGCACAAATATTTGAACAGAGAACAAGCCCTGTAGCCAAGAAAAAGTGGATAATAGTTCTACTCTGAAAACTATTGAATATCCAGAATACGTATGGTGAAAGAAGTCACTGAATGAAAATGGGCAGAAAAGGAAAAAAACACCAGACAGAAAAAGGTTGTGTCAATTAAGGTGATAGTTGCAGTTCTCCAAAAGCAATGAAAGGTGGGCTTGGGTAGCTTTCCAGCCAGGTGAGAGAGGGAAAGAAAAAAGAAATAGGACAAATAATACAACAAAGAATAAACCTTTCAAACTGCTTTTAAAAATTGTTCTAATCAAACAACGTACTCTCGTGAAACACTGCTCCTTCCCTGCAACTACCAGTGCAGCTCCCAGCTCCCAGCTCAAATCTTTGCCTTACTGTCATGATGAAAAGGAGCATTTTGTCCCTAAAATGCATCATTTCTGGAATAACTGTGTCCTATTAAAATATAATTAAGCATTTAAAAGAAACCAGTGGGGACATGAAAAGAGGGTATGGGATCCCAGCTGCTCTGTGCACAGGTGATTGAGTGGGGTGATGCACAAATTAATTTCATGAACTGTCTTCAAGAAAAGGTGCTGGCGATCTAGGGGCAATCCAGGGCTTTTAAGCCTGTGCCCAAAAAGAATTGCTTGTGCCTTTACAGTCAGTTATCTGAAGTTGCAACAAACACTTCCTGATCAGCCATCACAGGTTCCTTTGGTGATCAGTATTTGAGTTCCCGCTGCCTTGGTGCTGCTGAAGCCCTGGTGCTGTGTGCAACTGAGGCTCACAGAGGCAGGACAGCTTGCTCAAGACTATGGGCAAAGCCAATGTCACAGCCAAAACATCTCCATTCTCAGCCCTATTCCCTCTTTTAAAGCCAGCAAAGGCTGCAGCAGTTCGAGAGTGTTGGCTGCATTGCTAAGCTGTTTTGCTGGACCAGTGATGGGTAGTGATGCTCTGCAAGGACGAGGCTGCCACCTCAGAATGTCAGCTTTGACCCTCACGTTTGGGTCCTGCACTTCTAAGAGCCAAGATCCCATGATGGGGAAAGCATGGTGTAATGTGGAAATGTCTGTGTCATAGCTCATGTCACTGTGTCTCTGAGCAAGGTGGTTGTATGGCCTTACTTTGGAGACCCACTGGAGGGATGGAAAGAGATAGTGATGAAATCCCTCTAGATAAAAATTATGAGGTGTCTTAAACCTCCCATCACAGGCTTTGCCTACTAAGATGTTATCCTGAGAGCATGGGAGGGGACTGAAAAGAAATGACACAACATTTGGAGGTAAAAAGGACACAGAGAAGCTTCCCTACCAAACACAGCACCTGCACCTCTTTATTCCAGAGTGAATACCATCCTTGTTGGTGCAGGTGGAAAACTCACCCCATATTTAAGAAGCCAACCCCATACACACACACACACCTTCTCCCAGCCCTGTTTGCATGCCGGATTGGAAACGGTGCCCTTCCTGAACCTCCGTGCTGGACAATGTACCTATTCAACCTGCAGTGGCCAGGACACTCCGGCTCCCGCTGAATGAGCTGCCTTCTGTTCGCAGCCCGTCCTGTGCCGGCAGACGTAAACAGCGGGGCTCGCTCACCCCCACCCTGATAGTGTGGCTTGTTCATCCCCTGGCAAAAATAGAATCCCAGGCCAGTGCAGGGATGGTGTGCACAGACCAGGGTTTGTTTGGAGGTGGATTTTTTTAAAAAATGTTTTCTTCTTTTTTTTGCTTCTCTCGTCCGCTTGGTGTCTTTCCGATTGCTCAACAGGGTTGTAATGAAGGGAGTGGGGATGGACACTGTGGCGCTGGGCAACGCGGGCTCACCTAGATGAGGCATCTTGTGCTTATTCTGGCTGCTCAGCATCTTATCTCAATCCTTGGATTGCCAAAGGTGGCAGTGGGCACCCTACCTTAAACATANCGCTTGGTGTCTTTCCGATTGCTCAACAGGGTTGTAAGGAAGGGAGTGGGGATGGACACTGTGGCGCTGGGCAACGCGGGCTCACCTAGATGAGGCATCTTGTGCTTATTCTGGCTGCTCAGCATCTTATCTCAATCCTTGGATTGCCAAAGGTGGCAGCGGGCACACTACCTTAAACATATGTGGTGTTAAGGCTCACACCACTGTTTGAACTGGTGCTTGGCACATAGAGGGGGTGGCCTCTATGTCCTGGGGGTTCTCACCCCTCTCCATTCCTGCAGAGTACCCCAGGGATACTTGCTCTTGTGTTTTTGGGGCGCAGGGGAGGGCTGACATCTCCTAAGCAATGGGATTGGGCAGCCCTGGGTGGCACAGGTCTGTTAATCGGTCAAGACGTGACTGCACAGTCCGCCAAGCCCCATCCACAGTGCTCCTGTTGTAAAAGGGACCTGCCCTCTCTCCCACTGTGCAGCTCCATGGTCACAGTGTGTGATATGTGTCCAGCCTTCCTGGCCATCCCTGGGTGATGGGGAGACAGCTTTTTTCCAGGAGGTGTAGTGTGGACTGCTCCCTTAGCCAGGGTGATGCTGTGTGCAGCTTGCTGCCCATGCACGCTGCCCTCACACACAACCCTCGGCTCTCCCTTTCTCCTTTTTTCCCCTTCTGCCACATTCATGCCCTCACCTCACCTTGTTAATCAGCTGCTTGGACTGATCCTACCTTCGCCCCCCTCCCAGCCTCCCTGATGGAGACTTGCAGGCTCAGCAAGGAAACCGTGGGGGTGGGCACCATGTGGAATGTTTGTACAATGAATGAATGAAAACAGTGCTAATTTTATGTTCCTCCCAACCGGGGATGGAGCAACACGGGAATACAGCACCTTTTGTATGGGCATAGGACATCTCCTCTGTTTACTTTTCTCCCAGAATGCCTCTTCTCACCCCGCACAGTATAAACAGGTTGCTGTTGACCTTGGAAGCTGATAGGGAGGTTACGTCAAGCCCGGCAGGTTTGCTGGGCTGGGTATTTACAGTTTTGCACCCTTTTGCTCTGGCAGCAGAGGTGACGTACTTTGCACACTCCCAGCTGTGTGCAGGGCTCCCAGGTGGGGTTGGCCACCCCTGTCTGTGGCAGAGGGGAAGCCTCGAGGTCTCCCTGACCCCCCAGTGAAATTCCAGTGAATTCTGCTCAGGGGAAATTCTGCAGAGAGTCTCTCCTTTTGTTCTGTTTGCTCTTTTTGTTGAACAAGGTTTTTTGTGGCATTTGTTTTGTTCCAGTGAAAGGTGTTTGCTTGCCTGAGGTCAGTGAGGCAGAGGCAGGGAGGGGATGCAGGAGTGCAAAAAGCAAGAAGCAAGTAAGCTCCAGTAGCAGGTGTAACTTCTTCTGACTTCTTCAAAAAGCTTCTCTGACCTCGATGGGATGTGCCAGGTGCTTTGGAGGTCAGAGAGGTCTCTGGTGAGGCTTTTGACCTGAGCATACTAATGCTCCTCCACAAGGAAATATTAAGTTGATTTGTTGATGGCAAAAAGAAAGCTCAACAGAAACACCAGCAGCAACCTGCCCTCATGGAAGGAGCTACTCTACAGCTCTGGGTATGACTTGTCCTTTGACCAGTCTTTGCTGAGAAATAGGAGGAATGGACCTGTGCCTTTCAGTGCTGAGGGGTGAATGAGGTGTTCCCCACCCAGAGTCACTTATTTCTGGAGGGGGATAGGCTTTCTCCTAGGAACTAGAAGGAACATCTTCTATATCTCCTTCTCTAAAGGTCATGGCCATTGTGCCAGTAGCTTTAAAGCCCCTGCAGAAGACTAGGCCAAAGCATTCGGTTGCAAAGAGCTTTCTAGGAATCCTTCAAGCTGAGCAGTTTCAGCTGATGAATAAGGAGATCGCAGGGAGACTTGGCTCTGCTTGCATGCAGCAGCCCAGAGGTCATTTCTTAAGCACAAAGTCCAAGAACATTCACAGCAGGCAGTGGGATTTTCTTATGGTAGTTAACAGGTTTTCAGTCCTCAGTAAGAGGTGCACACTCATCTCTTGGGCACTCAGCCTCTTCTGTCATCCCATTAACACAATCCCTTGAGCCTCTTAACCCTCTCAGTCCTGCCCAGAATATTAATTTTCCCTTTCCCATTTATGTTTTGCTTCCTAATTTGCAAGTGAAAGAGGTTTCATGCTGGTAAACAAGAAAATGTTGTAAAAAAGTCGATCTCAAAACCAAAATCCCACTAAAAGCTCCACAATTCGACAGCAATAATTACACAGACCCACGTGTAATGGATGTGGATGTAAGATCCCTGCTGGATGTTGCTATCTGCAACCTCTGGAGCAGTCAGAGATCAGTTGCAGACCTGTATGAATGGGGAAGAATGTAGGGGGCTTCTTCAGGCACTACACATGGAAACCTTGGAAAATTATCCGTCCTCGTGGTTGGCAGTGAGTTGATAGCTTGTTCCTTCCACTTCTCTTATATTTATTATTAGTCTTTCTCGGTTTGTTTAACTATGAAACCTCATCCTCTGGTTTCAGCATTTTATTCCTTGTTTTCTGCTCTTCAGCAGACATGTCTTTTTGTTTGCTGCAGAAGAGAGGACGTTTCTCTGTTTGGATTGTAGGGTGGCTAGGTGGATCTGGAGTTTTAGGTCAGAAGGCCCAGAAATATCCTCCTAATAGCACATCTCACCTTTTTCTGCTGGTGGAATATATAACCTGCCTCACATTTTAGCTCAGAGTACTCAGGGGCACAAATCAAATCTTCCATTAAAAAGACCATGGTTGGAGAGCAGGTTGTGACCCTCCCATCCTGTCCCCAGCACTGGAGTGGTTCTCAGAGGAGCATCCAGATTTAGGGAGATGTTCATATGGCTCTCTACTATCAAACACACCTCCTAACAACCTCCTCCTTTCCCTATCTCCATGCTGCTCAGTCCTTCCCACATGCTGATGTCTATTTGTGCCCTCTGCTGAGTTTCTGGGTGGATGAGATGAGCAATAGATTTTTGAGCCTGGGTTGAGGCATATGTGGTGTGGCTGGTGCAAAAAACCTGCCTTGGCTTGTGCTTGTGTTAGGAGAGAACATTTCAAACTGCCCTACGTTTTTGTACCCACGCTGGGATTAGTTCCACACTCACTGCCAAGTACCAGACCAAGTAAGACTGCAGGGGAGAAGTCCTCAGGACACTTTCCCAGCAGTCTACTTTACTGACTGCTGTTGCTTTCTTAAAAACCCAGCTGGGACTGTGCTCGGACCTCTTAACAGGTCTCTCTTTGACGACTGCTGCCTCCTGGCATCTGTATGTTTTTGGGAAACATCCCCCACTGGTCTGCAAAGTGGTAGCTTCAGCTCCAGAAGGCATTTCTGTGCCTCTCCAGAGGTTCCTGGTGCCTGAATCTGGGTCAGGGTTGGACAGGTCCACCTGAGGAGTTACTATAGTGCAGAGGAAAGCAAAGGACTAAAATCCAAATCCCCCCATCTTCATTGGAGCAGCTCTGCAGATTAAAGGCTCCCTGGAAATGTCATTCCTTGGCTGGGTTGCTGAGATCTCCGTGTCAATATTTGTGAAGTAGGAAGGGCCCTGCCAGATGCAACATTTCCAGAAACAAGCCCTGTGCATGGGGATGGGGCAGCTGCTCAGGGCTCAGCCTGGGACACCTCAGGGTTGCTGCAGAATTCCCCAGCCGGTCCTGCCCTGAGGGGCTGGAGTATGCAGAGGTGGGATGGCTCAACTCACAGCCCTAGTCTGCCCCTTTGAGGTTTGGGTGAGATTTATACAATGATGCTGCTCCAGCAGGGTAACTGTGTCAAAATTGCTTCCTCCAAGGGGTGAGTTTATGGTGACTCGAATCTTACAGCCCCAAGGCAGCTGAGAGTGGGCAAGAAGGTGAGACTTGAAGTAATGATGCTGATGTCAGGCTGCAGGAGTAATGTCACTGTCCCCAGGAGGGGACCAGCCACCTCAGAAAGAATGGGCTGGGAGCACAAACCTGATGTAATGTCAGGACCCTTCAGGGGAGCAAGTAACAGACCTGGCATAGTCACAGCCCTAAGACTAGCTGTTCCCAGAGCACATATACTTGACCTCTTTCCTGCTTTTCTTTCTTCTTTGTGGTGTTTCAAATAAATCCTAGGTATGGGGATAATGTTGCCTTTAGTGGTATGTGCTTGGTATTGGTTTTGGAAAAAAAGATGTAAGAATACTTCCCTGCATGGAAGAAATGACAGCCACGCTCATCTTGTGGGTCATTTACTTTCTGACCTCTCTTTTCCCAAGCACTATTAGAATAGGTTGGATACATGGCCAGGGTGACAAGGAATAGCCAGAGCCACTGCAAGGGAAAGTAGAACTGAGCAGCAGCTGAGGGAAGTGATAAACCAAAGCAGAATTAGCAGACCAAGGAAATGCCCCCACTGGGGAGAAAGGGTTGTAGGGGTGTGCTACTCTATCCTGTATCCCTCCTTCCGTCAGAAACAGGCCCCACACGGAGCACACAGTTCAGCAGACAGCCTGTCCTTTGGCTTGGGGCTATTCAGGTCGGGAAATAGCCTTTCAGGGCTTTATGATTTGTTTTACCTTTTCTTTTGTTGGTTTTTTTTTTTACAGGAACCCAAAAGTAGCTGTTGTGAAAAGACAGCAGAGACTGTGTGGACCTCAGGTAACTTTTTTGAAGACTGTGAGACCTGCCAAACAGCCTGAGAGAAAGGATCTTACTGTGTTGATTTGTTTTCTTTGGTTTATGGGGGGAAAAAATATTTCACACATAATTAGCACAGCCACAGAGAGATTGTATTAAAGGTGCTTTACTGGAAATTTCAAGGGACAGAACAAGGGAAACCTGTGTTAACACTAGCAGTCAGGAGAAGGACCTTGCCTGCAAAATGGTGGGGAAGGACAATGTAGAGTGTTCAAACTGTAAGAAAGGAACTGTTCAGGAGGGGAGCATGTGCATCAGGGTCTGGAATCAAACTAAGCTACTGAGGGCCATGATGTTCCATGCTTTCCTTCCCCAGACCCTGCCAGCCTGGGTGGTCAGGTGTGGGTGAAACACCACTCCCAAGGAGGGAGGAGAGCAAGGACCAAGGGTCCAAATTACTTCTCAATATCAAAAACCTTGGTTTTTCCTTCAGCTAAATCCACCCAATTTCAGTTTTACCTCTATGCCAGTGTGTAAAATCAATCAGTCCTTCTATTTTGAAGACCTGTCTAACATACTATAAGAGCTCTTACCTGCTTCTTCCATCTGCTGAACACACTCCACAGAGGAGTTCTTTTAATGCAAAAATTCCCAAGACAGACTCAAGTTGCTCAGCCTTGTCCACACTCTAGTGAAAAGCCCACCATAGATCTCTTTCTGCCCCGGTGTTTCTGTGAAAACTGTCACCGGGGGCTTGGCATTCTCTGGAGTTCTCAGTTTTCTGGGGCATTTTCTGTATCCTGTGTATTTCCATTCAAAAAGAGAGTTGTATGAGTGATATATGATCTTTTTATGTGGGATTTTTTGATCCCTTGGGCTCAGACAGAGGAAAAACAAAAATCTTGGGTTTATGTTTTAATCTAGTTTGAGGGACACTGATACAGGAGTAGAGGACTGATGTACCTGTGAGACACATGTTGCTATGTTATTGCGTGGCACCTACAACAAACTCTCTGAGCTCCCTATCCAGGCTGAAGTGTCACTTTAGCTTCAGACACAGAGAAGTACCATTATTTATGAGCAGAGATGTGAACTGCACAGCCCTGCCTATGGCCATGTTAAAAAATCTCTGCTTCACATGTATTTAGCTGCCCACAAGTCAACCTACAGTGCTCTGGTACCTTTGTTCCCAGGCAGGTGAAGAAGCATTCGGACACTCTTTCTTACAAATCCTGCTGTTTCCTATGAAAATGAAGTGCTTGCTGCTGGCTGGTTTGCCTTCCTTATTGTTTCTGCTTGTTTCATTTTTAAAGCTTACATCATTTTGTGGCCAGCGACGTCTTGGGTGTCACACAAGAGCTACTCTTTCCCAGGTTACCTGAGGGCAGCACCAGAGCTGAACAGCAGCCCTACAGAAGGCACAAATATACTGTGGCCATTTATTTCCTGCTGTGCTTAGGAGATGAGTGAGGCATATTTGTGGTGGTTGCTATTAGACATCAGGGAGGAGCAGTGCCTAGTGGTTGGCAGAGGGACAGGTATAGGCTCCTGGGTTATATTCACAGCAATGCCACTGGCTTTGAGGGCAAAGTGACATGACCTGGTCTTCTCATCCTTGACAGGGACATCAGTATATTTAACTATTCCAAAAGTGAGCTGGCAGCACCTGCATAATTCAGTAATTCAACAGCAGCCCAATTGTTTGTGTGTCGCCTCAGTTGCTGCAGTGTGTTGCTCTGGCTGTATGGTGGTACTTGGCAGAGGACCCAAAATTAGAGATGTTGAGCAGGGAGGACAGTGGAAGTGAAGCAAAGCAAGAAGTCACTCTGCACTACATTCAATTTGCACCCCACCCCCTTTCTTGGGAGCTCATCTCCTTTCCTCTTCTCCTTTGTACCTTTACCTGCCTGATACCCCCTGCTGGAATATCCCTTGGGCTCTCCCGAAGCTTCTGACCTGTCTCCAATCCAGAAAGTCATTTCTCTGTGCACATCCCTGATTCTCAGCCCGTGCTCCCTCTGTTTTTCCATGTGCCAGCTGTACAGCAGAAGGCAAAAATATACTGTGGCTGATTATTTCCTGCTGTGCTTAGGAGGTGAGTGAAGCATGTGGTGGTTGCTATTAGGCAGCAGGGAGGGGCAGTGCCTGGTGGTTAGTGCAGGAAAGGTGCTTAGGTGGGTAGGATCTGGCTGGGGAACCTGCCTGTCACAGGTGAAGGTGCTGCACTAGAGCTGCTGGGGCTGAGAAGGGACCTGAGGAACATGGCACTCATCAAGCCTCTGCTGGCCAAGGAGAACCTGGGCATTGGGAATATGATTAAGTAGATGAGTGTTTATGACCATTACTAAGCTGTTGTCTGCAACTCAGGATGCTGATTAATTGGGAAGTGGTAGCAGGAGGCAGTGCAGGCCCTGGGACAGTGTTTACAGCACTCCTCCTTGGTACAGGGGGAGGGTGGCCAAGAATAATCCTCTGTTAGCCACCGGCAAGGTGAGCTGGTTGGATTTTTCCATTTGCCCTGCATGTGGCTCTCGTCTTCATCCCCTGACTCATACCAGCCCTGGAAAAGCCCTGGGCCCAGTTGTCCCCAAAGAGGCTTCTCTATTCAGCACTGCTCAGGCTTTTGGGAGGAGGCTGGGGTGTGAGGAAGGACAGCATCCATCCCCGGCAGCCCCTGAGACACTCAGGCGGCATCGATCCTTTCGCTGCCACACTTCCCTCATTTAAAGCCACACTTTTTTTTTTACCTCCCAGTCTGGATCCAGAGGTGGAGGGCTGGCAGGCACTCTGGCTTACTGTACCCTCAGGGCAGGAGACAAAAGATGGAGGAGGGAAGCAGGGCTGATGGCAGAGGCAGCCGGGTCGGCAGGGATTTTCCTTTGATGTGTGTCTCTGGGCAGCACTGTTCCGTGCTCCCGCAGCCACTGCAATTATGGCACTCTCTTCCCTGCCAATTTTCCATGTCCGTTAGTGCTGAGGTTGGTTTGTGACATTCATTTTTTCTCTGCTGACGTGGGCAAATAAGCTACTGGCATGTCTCTCTGGTTTAGGAAAGCCAGTGGTCCATGCCTTTGCCGCAGCCATGAAGTGTGTGGCACACGCAGGAGAAAGCGGGAACCAGGGTAAAGCAGGGCAGCACGAGTGGTGGGAAAGGGAGAGCTGGAAACAAAGTGACCCAAAGCATCCTCCCTCCCAGCTATGTGGGCTCAGTGCTGCTCTGCACCCCAGAGGCCCTCCCCACGGACCCCACAAACCACAGCAGTGGTCTCAGGTGGCATCCCTGCTCCGATGAAAACCTGTGCTGGCTACATGCCCACTGCCCCAGCACAAGGCTGGTAGTCCCCAGCCACAAGCACACTCAGAATAAGAGTCCAGCACACTCCCTGCCATTTATTCCAGTGGATACTGTGAGCATTGCCTCCCTGCTGCTGGCCCTGCCAGCTCTCTCACTCTTGTCCTCTCTGACAGTTTCAAAACAAAAACAACTTAATTTTGTCTTGCCTGCATAACTTCAACCAGAAAGGCAGCTTGAGCACAGGAGGAAAATTAACACCTTGCTACATGACAAGGACCACTTTGGAAACCCAACATTGAGCAGGAAGCTCATTTGAAAAACATTCAGCTAGTGAATATAAGCATACAATGTGAAACAAATCAATTATTTTAAGGTCCCTTGAAGCAGCCAGCTTGGAGAGAGCTGATGGGAAACTTCTGCCCCAAAATCAGTGTCAGAGAGCCAAGATCAGAAACCAGTGAGAGAGTTTGGATTGGAAATAAATGGTCACTTTCCAGTACAGCAAAAGAAATTACATGGGAGATTTATGAGGCTGGGTGAAGAAAGGACTGGTTTGGTATAACAGCTTCTTGCTCACAGGACAGTAATACACTTGCCTTCCTCACCTGAATTCAACCTCCCCATGGGGCCTTGGTCTGCACTGCAATGAGCTCCTGCTGAGGGAACTTCAGTGTGTAGAAGGAGGTTTCCTTTCTAGGCATGACCATGGGCTGCAGGCAACTGAAGGAACCAGTTAATAAGAGCTGAGACCTCAATGGGATGCTTGAAAGAGCTCAGAGCAGACTGACCTCAAACACACTCAGACATAATTTTCTGTCCTGGGGTGAGTGCTAGCTCTGTCTTCTGAGAAGCTGCCAACCTGCTGCCGTTGGAGACTCACAGATTGTGACTGCAGGGCATGTGGCTGCCTCCTTATTTCACTTCTCACATCAGACACCTCTGTATAAGCTGCAGCATCCAGTGGGACCACAAAATACCAGCAGAGAGAAAGCAGAAGTGAGAGAAAAAGAGATTTTAAGATTCGATCAAAGATACATTTCCCCTCCCTCGGTCGGGTAGAAAAGCCAACCCAGAAGCCTCCTGGCCAGGTGTATGTCTGGGATGAGGGGCTGGAGGTGCAGCAGGCAGCAGAATTTGGGCATGTCTGTATTACTGCACTCACACATTAAATTAAGGTGGCCCTTATCAGACTGCAGTGATATGAACAGTGGGCTGGGTGATGGGGTGGGCTGTCTTCACCAGTGACACGCTGGTTCATAGGGAGCCTCCCAGCTCACTCCCATCACTGCAGGGAGAGGGCTGAATCCACAGCACAGCAACACCTGGGGCTGGATTCCTTCCAGCACTTCTGCTAACTCATTTAAATCTACCTGGGTTGATTGTTCTTGGTTGTGCTGCTGGCAGTCCAGACTTGCCCAAGGGCAGCCCCTTTATAGAAACTCATGAAAAACTGACTCAATGCATTTAAAGGATGGTACCAAAGCTGCATACAGCCATGTGGTTGAAAAGCAGGAATCTTGTTCCCAGTCCAGTTCTTAATTCACTAACCCAGCCACTTCAGGCTACTGAAAAGTCCCTCTTTGAGACCAAAGATTGCATCGGTGTCTCAGCAGAAAAGCCTGCTGAGCTCTAATCAGGTGTAGAGAGGGATTTTATGGAGGATGTCTGTTCTCCAGGCCCTGCTCCAGCTGCTAGGCATTTGTTCCAAACAACTGCTGGTAAATCTTCCTAAAAACATCAGTGTTCTGATATAATAGGTATCATAAGCTGTTCTAGCTGGAGAGGAGGTAACTCCCCCATTTTTAGAACAGTTGGGAGCAGAAATTAAAGCGGTAGGGTACTCTTGAAGGAAAATGGCCAAAGCTTCTGATGTTCTTAACTAAACTCTGCTGGTGTCCTAGGGCAGTTTCCAAAAACAGTGCCTCTATGGGGAAGGCAGAAGAAATATGGGAATGCAAGAAGTGGTCCTAACACAGCACTCACATTTAGGCTTTGAAGGTATCAAAGAGAACATAAACCCAGGGCACCTACCAGTGATGGCAGGATGATGTCCTTTGGAAGATTCATCAGGAAAACAGCAGGGGAGTGCATGGAGATGGGTTTCTGAATGTTAAACAAAAAGTGTTGAGGACTGTGCACAGGTCTGGGGTACAAGCTGAATTAGTGAGGATGTTCTGTCTGTTGGCCATGATTTTCTTTCAGGTCTTGGATAAAGAGGACAGGAATTTAACACACTCTCTTGGTCTCAGTGGTATCATGGATGGCATTGCAACCATCAGGTAAAAAGGGACCTGTGTTTAACTTAAATCAGTTTGTTAAGCCAGTGAGAAATTTGCATAACTCTGTGATTTGAGGAAAGAAGCAGCAGCTCTGGTCATCTTGTCCTGGCTGCCAGTGCTCTGGAGCTGGTGACCACAGGTATCTGGCAGGGAACAGCAACTCAAGACCTGGACTTCTGGAAGAACTGGAAGTTCTGCAGCTCTCCACGCACAGAGCACCCTTGTCTAGCAAGGCTCAGAGTGGGCCCTGAGCTTCACTGCATGCTCCCTGGCTCGATTGAACAGCTGTTTTCTTCCTGTCACCCTTCCTAAATCAACAGGCTCCTTTGCCTGCTGCCTTTTTATTTTTCTCCCCAGAACTCAACAGATAGCTGCTGTTCAATCCTTTAACTGAATTAAGTGAGAGTTAAACTGTTATCTGGGGTTAAATGTTATTTGTATGGTCTGAGTGCACCTTTGCACTTGGCCAGTGCAGAGAGTCAGGCTACAACCACCTACTGTATCTCATGGAGACACTAAAGCTCCTCCTATATCAGCAAAGCTGAAGGCTCTGGGAGGTGGTTGGACGTGTGAGGAGTGCTGCTCTCTAATTCCCTTCCCTCCTTCAGAGGTGAGAGCAGGCTCACTGATGGGATCGGGAGGTCTTAGAATCACAGAATCATTAAGGTTGGAAGAAGCTCTAAGGTGACTGAATCCAACTGCTAAACCAACCCTGCCAAGTCCATCACTAAACCATCTCCCTTAGTGCCACATCTACACAGCTTTTAAACACCCCCAGGGTTGGTGACACCACCACAGTTCCAATGCTTGATAAACCTTTCCATGAAGAAAGGTTTTCCTAATATCTAACACCAGGAACATGACTGACAGCAAATGACGAATCACCCATAAAATGACTAAGGATTGGTATGAGTCAGATTGCAAGTTATGTTAAGTGCATGGTACTTGGTGGGAGACACAAGCTGTAGAGCTGTCCCTCCATGGGTTACCTACACCTTGAGAGGAGGAGGGATGCTCCATGTCATACAGTGTTGAGCTGTTCAGTTCCTTACATTGCTTCTGCGTGGATGTTGTGACCTCTGGCAAGTCTTGGCCTCTCAGTAACTGGATTTCCATTTACTAAGGGGAAGTGGCAGCACTGCCCTAGCACAGGTATGTGATGATAATGCCTTTGAAGAGCAGAGCCACAGGAGTAATGAAAAGTGAGGAATGAATGCAGCACTGACTACTACTGCCCAGCAAAGCCCAACAGGGAACCAATATAATGATTTATCATTTGTGCAGCAATGCAACACATTACCTTTCCCTCCACCTTGCCCAGACAGATGAGACACACCTTGCACAGTGTGTTTCTGTGTCAAAGTGGCACGGGCTCCAGGACTCCCTGGTAGCTGCAGAGGCAAGGAAGGGGTGATTATGGCATTAAATCACAGAAAAATCATGAAGCTAAATGTTCTTGATGGTGCTGTTTTAGGTAGAGGATAGTGACACTGCCAGAAACTCCTTTGGAATTAGATGATCTCTCATCCCACTTATCAGAGAGCTCGTGGGACCTGTTTCAGGTTGGGATAAATGGTCATAAATAATGAGATGAGAGAGCTAATCCAGATCCAAAGCATTAAAACTTCAAAGACCCCCTCTAAGGATGCTAAAAAGCAAGGAACTAGTGTGGCTGCATTCACTAGTGTGATTACCTGCAAATGAAGGCAGCAGCTCTGACTCATGTGCTTATGGAGGAGAATTATAAACAGGTCTGTATTCTCAATTATTCCCTGGGCTGGAGGGCAGGAGCTGGGAGATAATGGGCAAATCAGATTCAGAGGTAGAGGAAAGCTGTTTCTCTTTCTCTGCATGGCTGCATGAAGCCCACAAACATGGGATTTGAATTTTCTTATCTCTTACACAGCATCAGCTTAAGAAAATATGGCCATGCCTCCACTGCTGATATTCAAACATATGTGCTGTCTTGGCATGCTTTTTGACACCAGGATGAGTTTTAACTTGGGTGTTGAACCATACCACACCACAAACAGGGCTTAAGATGCTTGGTGCCGCTGGATCAGGGGACATGCTCTGAACCTGGATCCCAAAAACCATTCTGAGGCTGCTCAGCTGCTGAGCTGGGGAATCATTTTATAAATAAAGGCAAATGAAATTTGGTTTCACGCAATTCCCTCCAGTTTCTCTCCTGCTCGTTGACAGAGAGGAAATGCTTTTCAGATGCCAGCTGGTGACACTGCTTCATTATAAATTGCTCATGTCCCGTTTTTAAATAGTGACTACAAAATATTCAGCCAGCTCTCAGATCAGCCTGTCTGCCCTCTCTGGGGCATCTTGTGGTTTTTGGGCTTGAAGCTTAGTAACAGTTTCCTAAAGATTTAACACCTTCACTTGGAGTGAGGCTTGGAAAGCCTGGGACTGTCCAAGTGACCCCTCCATTGTCATTTTTGGGTACTGGATCAGCTGTAGGATCAGGGCCAGCTGGAGACCCTTTTCTAATGCAGCTTTGCAAGGACCAGGTCAGATATTCCCTGCACTCTCCCTGCTCCCACTGCAGCGTCTGTGACCCTTTGAGGCCCGTGCCCTCTGAAAGCATCACCACAGCCCCATGTTAAATACCACAGCAGAAGAGTGTGTGTGCAGGGTGTCTGCAGAGCTCCCCCTGGGACGAGGAGGGCCGGGAGAGAGCACTCACTGGTACTTTTCCATCCTCCTCCTCACAGGCTGCTGGCTACCTCGGTGGGAGTTTTTTGTAGGGCTGAAGCCAAGAAGTGTCCCGTGACTTGGCAAACTCTCCTTTGCCAGAAATCACCTTTTCAGAGCGTTTTCTCCAGCCTCATAGTCATCTGTGTTTTCATTTCTCTCTCCCAGCTCCACAGGGAAGGGAAGGCAGCCAGCAAGCTGGTGGGGATGAAGATGTCAACTGCATGGGGAGGGGCAGGAATTTAGCAGTCCCTGGGCAAACTCAGCACTTCTGAGGGGCTGGCTGCCATTTGCACACCTTTGTGGATTCCAGTCACTCAGAGGTGCTACTTGGGTTTAACTCCTCCAGTGCCAGGCTACCACAGTATAGGGATGACAGTTTTCTTGCTCTCAAAAGGCACACCCTTTCATCTGTTTGTGACACAAGGTTTTGCTTGTGACACAAGATTTATGAAGATGATAAGCAACATAGAAGATTGGGAAGTTCCACAAGAGCAGGGACAAGCTCTGTGTCTCATTTCTGGGCCTTTCTGAGTGATCAGGGTGGTTTTTGGTCTGTGTTTGGTCAGAATCTTGAAATGATGTGTGTCTTTGGTCATAGATCTTTTATTTCATAATGGGACCCTTGTGTGTTGCAAAATTAATAGAAGGGAATTGTAAGTCACCTGTCAAGGAAAATTGAAAAGGGATCCCAAGAAATCATGTTAACTGTGAGACCTGGAGTTTTTTAGCCAAGTCCTAAGAATATTGGTGACATGCACTGATGTTTATAAAGGTCAGTATAAAATCCTACTTCACAAAATTGGCAGCATAACATAGTAGACATTTCACAAGCAATAAGCACTTCAAGCAGGAGAGAGGTAGGGATGTTCTGTAATTCTTTAGGCAACTTCAGTGCACCTGTTAATTGTCATTGGGTTACAAGGTTTGTCCCAGCCCAGATGCAGTGTGTGGTTCAGAGTCTGGAGTATGAATGGCCACTAATTCAAGGCTTTACCCCTTTGAGGTTTCCTCACTGACTTGCATAGCAATGAGTGTATTGTGTGAGAACAGAGGCTGTGCTTTAGGCAAAGAGCTGGATCCTGTGCCCACCTTCACCCCAGTCCTCCGTATTTTCTTGGGTACATCCGTTAGGTCCATTTTTGTAATGGTTTTTAGAAAGACATCATCACAACCTCTGCATTTTCACGACGAGGCAGGAGAGAGCAACATAACCAGGCTGCTACAAGGGAGTCACATTTCCTGTAGAAGAGCAAACAAACCAAACCAGCAATGCCTCATTTCACCAGAGCATGCCGACATCAGCTTAGGTACACACCACAAGTGGCAACAAACAACAGGAAAATTACAGTCAAAACCAGTCAAAACCCTACGATGAACAACATTGCATTTTGTACTCAGCTGGCAGCTGTGATTTGCTGGCGTTTCTAAAAAAACCCATGATGTTCCTTCGCGAGGACAACAGAAAACCAGTCAAGAAAAGTGGAGCTCACCCAGCTCCACAAACCTCTGGGGCAGCATCCCCGTGACCCAGTCCCCTCCACTCGCCATATCCTGGGTCTGTCAGTCACTTCTCCTCTGTCTCCATTTTCCTCCTCTTCACGACTCAGAACACTATGTGATCTATGGCTCTGGCTGGAACAAGTGGGGACCTGTGTCTGCTCTGACTGGAGCCAATTGCTGTGTGTAAAGCGATTGGATACAAAAATTAGAAATGAAAAGGAGGTTGGGGCACGGCAGCCAAAGCAAACACGCATCCCAAGAGCATGGGGAGAAGAAGGGCTTGTAAGATTCCTAAATTGAGCAGCACTCAGAGTGTTGTGATGGATGCCAGGGAGAGAACTGTAGCCTGGTTTTACTCCTGCTGTGCCGCTCTGCCAAGCTGACCAGGACAAGGTCTGGTTACATCAGGGCAGGTAGCAGCGTTCTTTGTTCCAGAGATGTTTTGGAGACCCAAGATGGGCTGGGTTAGGATTTATGAGCAGTCCTCAGGGGATGGTGTAGCTCTGGGTGGTGCTGTGGGAGCAAAGAGTGATGTGCCTTTCCCACAGCCTGTTTTATTGCAGAGCCTCCCCTCAGCTTGACATTGCTCTCATGTCTCCCACACAAAGTCTTGTGCAACTCCAGCTTCCATCCCTGGCTTCTCCCAGTTTCTTTGTCTCAGTCTACCCGAAGAGGAGATGCCACTTGGGATGGAGTTGATGGGAGCACCTGTTCAGCACCCTGCCACCCCCACCACAAACCCTGGCATGAGAGCAGGTCCCCAGTATTTTCTCCTACAGGTTTTTAAGGGGCATCTGAGTTACTCCAGTCAGACTCCTGGTCATCTCTGTGCCACAGCCTTTGTTCACTTGGAGTCTACATTTGGTGGTTGTCTACCAGAGCACAGCCCCCTGGTTGTATAAAGGCATGTTTTCAGAAAGAGGACTAAGAATATCATCAGTGAGTTGATATACAGTGAAGAGATTTCAAATTTCCTCCCAAAATTGGCTTCACAGCACTAATGGAGACACTGGGAGTGTGTTCCTACATGCCTATAGGTCAGATTTATTGAGGTGTGAAGAGGCTGTGAAATGCAAATCAGCCATGCTCCAGTGACTAAATGGAGTCACACTGGTTTGTCCTTACTGAAGGTCTGATTACTATGACATACTTAATATACTACAGAAAGCAAGAAAATCAGCTTCCAACAAGGACCCCCCCCCACACACACACACACTCTAAGCCCAAATGCCTGATGGGGAAATGCATATTTGTGTTTATTTTCCATTTTTCACTTATTGGTAGCGAATCAGGTTTCAGGAGTAGAAACCAAGGGCCACCTACGTGTGTTTAGTGTTATCTCAGAAGTGGGGTTGTGGGAAGAAGGTGCTGCTTCCCCAGGCTTATGTAGATATATAGAATTCAGCTGGAGTTTACACAGTCTGCAGCTCTGCTGCTAAGGTCTCTATTGCAACAATTAGCATCAGAAGAGGAAAGGAGAAAAAAGAAAAGCCCAAGGGAACATAGTCTGAGTGTGAGAAGT
Organism: Pachyramphus minor; assembly: GCA_013397135.1. Lineage (NCBI taxonomy): Eukaryota > Metazoa > Chordata > Aves > Passeriformes > Tyrannidae > Pachyramphus > Pachyramphus minor. Next base: position 1,367,298 of record VYXB01004996.1, on the reverse strand, counting down.
GAAAATGTTAACACAGGCCAAGAAAACTTTTTCTCCTGCTGAAATCTGTTGTGCTCACTCTGGAACAGGGAGCTGGCAGAGGGGTTGGAGCCGTGTTCATGTGGCTGAGCCTCCCTGAATGGCCCTTTTCAGCCTGCAGTTTGTGAAGAAAAGTGGGAAGGAGCCAAAACCAGGGTGGAGGAACATATAAATACTATGTGTAAGCAATGATGTTTTTTATTTGGAAGCAGACCAATATAGTTGAGGCTCACCTTGGATAACTCGCAACGGAGGCGGGAGAGCCCCTCCCATCTCCACCCACTACTAAAAAAAGATAAATTAATTAATTTTAGGACGTTTTGGGTATTTGCTGGATGTTGGGAACTGCCTGTGCAGTGCAGAGGTACAATTCAGAAATGCTGCCAGCAGCTTCTTTTGCTTCCAGACACTGGGGTGTGTTTTGCCATCTCTTGATGTGACAAACACAGTCCCAGCTTCCCATGGGTGAGGCTGCCGGGGAGTATTAATGAAATATATGATGTGGGACTCACGTACAGGGTAGGAAGAACATCCAGCCAGGGAGATGACATGCTGTCACAGAAATGCTGTCATGCTGAGCGTGGCTTTGCTGCAAGTCCCTGTCGGGGACCTGCTCTAGTCTTGCCAGGGGACAGCTTAATGTGATGTCACATGCAGAGAATATGACTTAGGTGAATAGAAAGAAAGAAAGAAAAAAGAATGAATCTTCAACCCCCCTTACCTGCCCCCTGGCTATTCTGTAGCCATTTCTTCTTAGAAAAATTACGAGCAGAGTCTTTAGTAAGAAAATAATCTAGTTTGTGTATTTATGCAGGATTTTTCATGCTTAAGCCCCACAGAAAGTCACATGGAAGTGTGCATGAACAGGGTAAACACTGTGAGTGTCCTGTTACGAGTCCATAACAGTGGTGTTTGGTGAAGAAGCTATGCAAGTGAGCTGTGATGTTCCCACTGCATCCCAGACCCCAAATCCCACCAAGCTTTTCAGTGTCCATGGGCTATCCTGCACAGTTGAGTAGAACAGGAAGGAGTGATATTAGAATCAGGGTTTTTTCTAACTTTCCCCATGTGGAAAGGTCCGTTCTTAATTCATTAGGGGTGACAGGTATAATTTTAAAAAAACCCTTGGGAGGTCAAAAAATAGAAGAAACATTTTCCACATAAAGTCATGTTTTGGGTTTGTCTTCCTGTGACAAGTAGTCAAAGATGTCAAGGCAAATGGAAGATTTTGTTTGTTTCTAAATCTTCTCCTTTGGACCCAGGACTGTGTCTCAGTGTGGACATCTGCAGTGGGGCAGGTAGTTGTCTCTTGGCTCAATGGAGAACATCTCCTTCAGCAAGGCAAAGGGAGAAAAGAAGGGGGAAAATGGTGGAACAGGCTCTTGTTACACACTAGCAGGTGGAGGAAAGGGCATAAACAGAAGCTGTTTGCTTTCCATCAGTGGGAAAGACTATCTGGGCAGGCAGGAAGGAGGGGATGGGAGGGACAGGCAGGAAGGCTGGCAGATGGTCGGTCTTGAGGAGGGGAGCGTGTGGCTCATGCAAGGGTGGCTGGAGGGGCTGTGTCAGGGACAGGATGGAGTTCCCTGTTTGCTCAGGAAGTCTGCAGTGTGTGTCCCCTTCCTGTCTCTCTGCACTGATATGACATGTCCTGTTCACGATGACAGCTGCTAAGGGATTCCACTCATCCTCCTGAAGCTGCTCCTCACCTCTCTGGGGGACAGAGGTCCTGATACAGGAAGGCAGAGCGTTTCTTGCTACAGAAGAGGGAAAAAGAGCTCTGGTTACTGGGAAAAGCATTGTTGGGTCCTCCTGAAGCACAGCTTGAGCTGTTGTCTCACATACCAGTTCAAACTCTGAGTTCAGCTACCCCATGAAAAAAGCCTTCCTTCCTCCAAAAGCACTGTGTAGTTTTACGGAGAACATGTTGCTCCTCTCCTGCTTTTCCATCTGCTCTGGACCACCGGTCTTACAGAAGGTGTAGACTTTTTGTGCCCCCATCCCCTACGTTGAGAAGACTCTTGCCCTCTACCAGTTCTCAGTTCCACTCCTCAGTGCCCCTGCTGCCCATGATGGACCTGCTGGCAGGGGACCACCCCACCTGCTCCTGAGATGGATGCCTGAACTTGCCCAGCAGGGAAACCAGACAGCATCTCATCAAAACAAACTTTGACAGCTCTACTCAGAGTAGAACCATTTATTAGAGTCTTTTTCTGCCCCATCACCCTCTTGTGTGATCCCTTAAGCTGGTTACCAGGAATTTCCCCACCCAGGACATCAGGACAGTGACAGCCAGCAGTGGGAGGCTCCTATGGCTTTTCTCAGTGAGTGTTACCATCATGTGAGAGTGTAAAGCTGTTTCACCCAATGGAGCTGGCAGGTTTGGATCTTTCTGCCATGAACCCCTATGCAAAAGGCATTACTGTGTCACAGAGGGAAATACTGAGCCCCGGAGTCAAGTGCATGGAGCAAGGATAAAAGCTACAGAAACATCTCTACTGGCATTGAGCCTTACTAGTGAAAACACTTTAATCCAGTAGTACCCACAATTCCCTCACACCTTTCAGAAGGAGAGAGACTGTGTTGCATTAGAATCTGTAGCTCCTTTGAGCTGCAAAGGTCCAAACTTCAGGGAGAGGAATCTGTGAAGTTTCATCTGAAGGGATGGCTCCCCATAGTGCCTTGGTTGTGAGATAGGATCACATTTAATTCATCTCATCTGAATGGTTGAATCATTTTCTTTCCTTGAAAACAGAAGGAAAATCCTATTTTTTCCTTGCTGCCTCCTTTCCCCCTGCCTTGTATTGGGATGATGCTGTGCTACCCTAAGTCACCACCTGAGAACTCCCAGTGCAGGAGCATCCCTGATTCAAGTTTATTCCCTGTGTTGCATGCTCCAGGGGATCCCACAGCCAGATGCAAATGGGAGCAGCCCAGAGAAAGCAGCAGACTCCCACTCACCCCCAGGCATGGCTGGAGCACCCAACAGCAATACAGAGCATCATACCCAGCTGGGTGACAGAGGCAGGGCTGTTACCTTAAGTATTCTATGTCAGGCTGGTCAGATCACCTCAGTGTGAAAATGATTCAGAGGGTTTTATAGCATTTTTCAAATAAACATGCAGTGCAGTCTATTTTCATTACTTTCCCAGCCTCCTGTAAAATTTGTCAACTGAGTGCTTGGGGAAGAAATTAACTATATGTGCCTGAGGTGGAGAGCTCAGCAATAAGGTCTTCTGCTCCTGAATGCTGGCACAGCTGCAGGATGTATGGAGTCCCCATGCCCCTTTGTCAATGCAGGAGCCAAGAAAATACTCTAGGTCAGGCGTTAACAGCTTCCATGAGCCCAGGGATGGTTCATTATGCTAAAATTTATCAATACCAGTGAGGCTAAGAGGATTCCATTCTTCCATGGGAGATGGGAATGAGACAACACTTCCATGGGTGCCTCGCCTGGGATGGAGATGAAACTGTCCCAGGAAGAAACTTCAGACCTGTCACCTCCTCCTGGCCTTCAAAGAGAGCATTTCATCTCAGTGTGTGTCTGCTGAGCACAGTTGAGTGGCCGGGTTTATGGAGGGTGAAATCATTAACACTCCAGGAATGTGAATGCCCCACTTCTGCAGGAGCAGCCGGGTGGGCTCAGCAGGGCTGAGGTGTGAGCGAGCCAGCTGAGGCCTGAAAGGGCTCAGACATCCCTTGGCACATCAGGGCAGCTCTTGTTCAAATGAGACTTTATAAAGCATTTTGCAGAATGTTGAAAAACACCCATTAATTAGCACTGCCTATTTCTCTTTGTCCCTTAGGTGACAGAGACTCAGTCTCAGTCTCTTCGTTTCTCCACATTTCCTCTCCCAAGAACCCTTTCTTTTTTTTGATGTGTTTTCATCGTTGCCAAGGACACCAACAGTGTTTCTCTATGGGGCTAAACGTGGGACTAAAAGCTTGTGTGGTGGCTGCCATGTTGGGAGATGCTCCAGAAGCTTGCTTGGTGCACTGGAACCCACACTAGCTGCCTTTGCAGCCAGCCAAAGCAACTGTTCCCAGCTCCTGCACTGCAGAGCTCCAAGGATCTGCAGGTCTAAGACAGTGATGGCAATACAGAACAGTCAAGTCCCATGGCCAGCTGTGGCTGAAATCAGATACCCACTGCATTCCACACCAGTCAGCAGAACGACCCCACACCCACAGACCAAAAGGCTTTCCTTTAGCTGGAAAGTTTTGTTTTGTTTTTGATCAAACCAAACCACATTTCTAAAGCTATGAGTCCTCAATGACAGCCTCAGAAGAGCTCTAGCAGGAACAAAGTAGACTGAATGGAGAATGGCTCTCAAAAGCCCTTCTGTGACATATATGCTTTACTTTGCTGCTTTGAGTCAGCATTTGGCCTTACACTTTTGGTTTTCCCAGCTCAACTAGGAGAGTGGAAGAACTGGTGTTCCTGAGGATTTAATAACTAATGTGACTAAGGAATAAAAACAGTGATTCATGTATTTATTGCTGAACTTGAGCTCTCTGTTTGCATTGCTGCTATTTACAGGTGGTGGAACATTGTTCCTGGGTGAAAATATTTGCAAATCCCTGTACCCTTCAAGCCTTATTGGCCATCTGCTCACATGTCCTCACCACAGAGGTGCTATTTTTTTGCTGTTGCTCTTTTAAACTAATTTCCTGTTTTTTATTGGGAAAGGGGAAAAAAACAAAGTCAACACTGTCAGGAACAAAACCAAACCCAAATCAAAATCAAAACTTGGTACAATTCACCTCCTGTGTGGCACAGCATAAGGAGCAAACTGGAAAGAGCCATCAGATAGTTCTTAACCCAAAAATCACTGAAGAGAGGTTCTTTTGTAGGTGCTTTGGAGTAGCAAGTGTTCTCACAGAATCAGGGGTCACTTCACTAGTAAACTGAAGAAAAGGTCATGCCCTGACAAATAACCAAAGAGGAGACTGCTGCTCCTGCGGGAATTTCCAGAAAATCAGTCTTCAAACTTTTCCAGTAGTGAGATATTTCTATAAACAAATCTGGCCTTCCCCTCCTGACAGACATATTTTCTTTCTTCATGAGCATCTAATGTGGGGATAGCCCTGAGCACCTAATCCCTATTTCTGCTCTAACCCAGTCATTGCAATTTTGGGTTACCCAGGATAAAAGAAAAAAAAAGAGAAATAATGAACTGTGGCAATTTCAAATGGTTTTTTTTCCATTGAAGTTGCTTGGCACAGTGATTTCCCTTGTCTCACCCTTTGGAGAGCTGCTTCCCACTTTATCCACATTTAGGTTCAGGACATCAAGAATGTCTGAGCCCAAGTGGTTTGGGAGTAAACAGGGCTAATGGAAATACCTTTGGACAATGCCTCTATAGTTAAAAAGTAACTATATATATTGTGTGTGCAGACTATTAATGGGGTTTTTGGCCACACAATGAATTCAGGCATTGAGCTTGAGAGCATATTCGGTTATTATTCATCTTCCCAGCATCTCTGAGATGAATCCCGCTAGGAAGGGCTGTATGGGAGCTACAGCTTTTGTCAAAGAGGCCATAGACCTTAGCCAGATTAACCACAAACACACTGGGATGGGTGGCTTAGACACAGAGCTGTTAAGGAAGAACAGATTTGTTTCAACTTCTTCCAGTGTCACCAAATAATTCTTGTCATTAGCTGACATGGATGCTACAGTCTGGGTGGGAAAAAAAAATCAGATTTATTGAATCCTTTTGTCTCCTCTGATTTTACAGTTGTGCTTTTGTTCCTGTCTCTCTCATTGGTATTTCCTTGGCAGCTCATGAGGGATTTCTTTTTTTAAACGATTGAGCTCATTTTGCGCCAAAAGAGAAAGGAGAGACAACCATTCTCCAAAGCTCAGGAAATGTGACATCACCCAAAATGCAGACCTAGCTTTTTGGCGGCCAGGTGGTAAAATGAAATATTCTCAGCCATCTCAGCATCTCCACTGCAAGGAAATTAGAAACAGAAACTTGGGATGACAGCCCTTGGCAGCTCTATTCAACTTCAGTCTGGGACGCTAAAAGAGCCCGCTTGGTATGGCTGCTAGAAAGAATAATAAAAGGGCCTAAATTTTGCCAGAATTGTGGATTTTTGCTTCACCGCTGAGCAGAAGCTGAGTGGTGACTCACACGTTGCTTGACAAAGTCTGGCAGTTCTGGTAGCTCGTGGGCCCGGGGAATTGCAGAGCTGCTGCTCTCCCAGCCAACCCACCGCCTCACCTCGGCAGCTCTGGCATGGGAACCACAGTGCTCGCACACGGAGTGGCAGGGGAAGCTGGCAGAAAAGTGGGCATTTTATTCTGCATCCAGACAAGCTGCAGAGCTTGGGAATGAACACCCATCCAAGAGTGAGAGCCACAGTTAAGCTAATTTTTGGAAGGCGTGTTTCCGTTTCAGTGATGGGCACCGGCTCTGGGTTCTTTACAGAGCTTAGCACTTTGGGAAAGTAAAATGTGGCCAGAAGTCTTGGAGTGGGACAAAAGACTGCTAGGGTTGTGGGAGGTAGAACTTTGTTTGCAAAAAGTACATCTCTGTTCATTGATAGGAAGGACAATTTCTTCCACATTCTTCTGTCCGTTGGTGTTTTATGGTCTGGGTGAGGGAAGGAAGGTGTGGTGGAGAAGCCACCAGTTCCAGTCATAAAACCTTTGCCTCTGTGCACTTCTTATGTCTTCATGCTTTGATCAGCTTGACAAAAGCTCTTTATCTCATGGATGGATTTGACAGTTTTATATTGCTGTGTGGTACCTCCATGTGCAGAACAGGCAGGCAGCTTCTTGAGCTGATATGTGACAGCAGAGTCCTGCAGGCTGAAATCTGTTCCAACCCTAACCCTAACGCTAACCAAAGGCTAACCAAACCCACCTACCTGACCCCCACAACTGGGACAGCACACAAGGCAAAATAAGGCAGTCACGTGTCCCATATAGATGATGTAATTTTGTCGTAGCCTCTGGGTATTATAAGCCCTTCTCTCGGGAGCCATTCACAAGGGACATTTCAGCTGCAGTGTTTGAAAGAGCCTCCATTACCACCTAGCAGAGATATCAATATATCCCTCACAGCACGGGGATCATCTTCAGCTGGGAACCCAAACCATCAATGAACCACATATACCTTAAGTGTGTAGAAGTCACCCAGCCCATTCTCAGGGCTGCATGCCACGTGGGAAAGAGCAGTCTTAGGAAGGAGGGAACCCAAGCACCCCTAATGGCAGCAGCATAAACAACCCCATGAGCACAGCAACATGCGTCCCCCATATTGTATTATTCTTGTACAGTGGAGTGAATGTTCTTTGCTGCAGCAGCACCACAGAACAAAAGGCAAATACCAAAAGTGAAGCGCGTGGCCAGCACAGAGCAGCTGGGTTAGTCACTTAGCGCTAAACACTCCTCTCTGTCCACAGCTGGATGAAAGTGGAGAAAGTCTCAAAGCCGTTTGGAGCTTGCTGGGTACCAGACACTGCTGAGCTGGGGCAGCATGCAGCCCTGCAGGCCAGGGCACCTTTGGAGGACAAAGCCATGGTGCAAAGGGCTCATCTCCAGCTTGACGGATCATTTTTGACAAAGACTACCTTTGGTATCACTGCACTGCACCATGTGTGGCTGCTTTGCTGAATCCCTGCATGTGGGATTAATGGGAAGCTGGAAGAAGCTGCCACTGGTCCTCACCATAGAGCTTCACTCCACGGTTATTCTGTAATCACAGCTCCTGCATCCTGCTGCTGCTGTCATGGCTGTTTGGTAGAGATGCCAAAGATGATAGACATGGAGAACAGACATCATCTCTGTCCTGCCAGGACATTGTCCCCTCATCTCTTCTCATCTTTTTTTGCTTATTTTTACTTGAACTGCAAAGTATAGTGTATTTCTACATCTTTTTTTTTTCCCCCCCAGGACTATCTGTGATTACTTTCTTTAGAATGAACCTGGGGGTTACTTTTTGTTTATTTTTAGAGGAGAGCCTACATGGAAATGTTCTTTTCCTCTTCCACCCCAAATCCAGGTTCAGCCATGGGGGAAAATATTGAGAAAAGCGAAGAGAAAATAAAAAACTTGGCTCTTAGCTGCCGCACATGTGAGGGGACCCAAGAACCAGGTAGAGCGTTGAGTCCTTAAAAGCTTCATTGTGATGTCTTTGCAAGAACATATTTATTTTGTTTCCTGAGCCGTATGAGCAGGGCATTGTATCTCCTGGATTAAGGCAGCTCTGTGCTGCTTGGAGAACTATGAAATCCCTCCTCTGTCAGGCTGATGTGAAAGGATCCCATTCATCTGGGTGCTCCCGCCCGGTGGGGTCTGCTTAGCATTCATCCCAAAGTGCGACAGAGCTCCTACTGCTGTCTCTGGCTCACACCGCTCCTTCCCTGCTCTCCCACATCCCCGCTGCCCCACATGTGCCGGCGGCCAAGAAAAGAGAATAGGGAACCTTTGCTCCGTGTCTGCTCACGGGCAGCTCTCCCCTCATTGGTATGCCGTGGGCATTTGCCCCAGTACCCTACTTCATGCCAGTGAATGCTCCTGGCCTTGCCGTGTGCCAGCGACGTGCGGCACAGCAGATCCAAGGGATGTGGGAGGGCAGCCGCCAGTGACGACATGTGAATCAGCAGCATCCCTGCCATGGCAGCCACGGCACTGACCGGAACGTGTGGAGTGGGCTGGGTGGAAAGGAGGAAAAGGTGTGTGTGAGTATGAGTGTGTGTGTGTGTGGGAATGTGTGAGTGGGCCCGTGCTTGCGGGGAGGTCAGCTTGTGAAAGGGATGTGATGCGTGGAGCACAAAGAGATGGGAGGGGATGTAAAGCAGCGAAGCACCTTGGTGTTGCAGGTGTGTGGGGAAGAGATCAAGTCTTGCCCAGTTTCTCCTTTCTTCTGCTATGTTTGCTTTAATGTTGACTGGCTGGCCCTTGGGTTTTGTTCATAGTTTGGATTCCTGGTATGAAGCCAGATACTATTTATTTGCTCTAACTTTTCTAACATCTGTCTAGGGCCTGACCTTTTTTTTTCTTTTGTTTTTGGCAAATACTGGTCAAAGATTATGTTGGGGAAAAATTGTGAAGACAGATCTTGAGAATTACACATTGTCCAAGCCAGACACTAAGCAATGTTTCCTTCCTTGCTTAGACCTTATCCGGATGAGATTGGACCTTTGCCTGAGCATCTGTGCTCAACAAAGCTCCCAAATCACTTGTACCTGAGAGATAAGGATGAGTCTAAATCAGCCCAACCCATGGGGTATGTGGGACTGAAAGAGTAGCCGTTGCTCAGAGCTGTTTCTCCACCTGAGAATGTTAATTTCTGCGTGTACATGAATTTACAGACTTGTCCATTGAAATTTATAGAGTAGAAATGGGCTGGCCAACTTGGACTGAACCTTTAGGCTTCAGGCAGGCTCTGCTCTTGCAGGTCAGCAGTGACAGAAGGAGTTAGAGACACTGATTACAATCACATGCCAGTGTCTTATCCTTCTGGCCCCCTCTGCACCTCCCGGGCCCTGGATGGGACTGGATGGGGGATACAGCATCCTCCAATGGATTGTTCTGTCTCTATGTGTGGCCCTTGCAGCAGAAGGAAATATCCAAAGTCTCCTTGGGAAACGAAGAACCTACTGACAGCAGAGGAAGCCAGCCAAGTCTCACAGTGTGTGGCCACATTGGACCTCAGCTTTGCCCATCAATAACACCATTTATTGTTTTTAGAGGGAAAAATATACGTTTGTGAAAACAAGATTTCACAAGCTGACTGCTTCTTTGGAGAGGGGGAGAAAAGGGTCTCTGGCATGGTTGGAAGGCACCACTTTGCTGCCTTCTGGGCCCCTCCAGAGGCATCGCATTTCACTCAAGTTGTCATTTCTGGTTACACTTCCAGCCCTTTATACTAACAGTAGGCAAGAAACAAGTGCCCCTTTCTTCCCACCACGGGACTCACATGGGTGTGCAGTGGGAAGCCAGCCCCTGAAGAAAGGGCTACTGAGGATGGACAATCCTATTGCACCCTCCTGGTGTTGGCTTGGCCACATCCTGCACGGCAAGAGCACGCCAGCAAGCCAGGAGCAGTTTGCAACTCCATCTACAGCCATCTGAGCACTGACCTCACTGGAGACATGACGTAATCACAGAGCTTGTGAGAGAAAGCCCTGGGGAACAGCAGCTTAAAACACTGCTGCCTTATGCCTGGAACAACACCTCCAGTCTTTGAGCTTTAAGAAGCTCCAGTCAGTCGGCAGGATGCTGCTCAGGGCTCACCGGAGGCTGCGGGACTCGGGGAGGCTGAGCACCGGCTCTGGTGAGAGCCCCAGGTTCCACTGAAGCCTCTGGGGACCTCTCCTGGAGCAGTGAGCAGGGGCTTCTGCTATCCAGATATTTGCTAGGGTTGGTGGTATGTTTTACAGGGCCAGCTGTTGAATGCAGTGGGAGCAATACCTGCCACTTCCACAGGGTGTTGTGTCCCTCTCCCAAGGCTTCTTTGCTCCCCTATCCATTGTAGGTCTCTTGAAATCAATGGAGTCACATCCAAGGGGCCAAGAGCAACCTGTGGGTGTTTGAGTACATGCTTTATACCCTTGAGAAGTGACTTCAAGATCCCTCTGCTTGCTGTCACTGTATTGCCTGGTGCCAGCAAGCAATCACAGTGCCACCAGCTTCCTTGCACCCGTTCACTCAGAGCCTCATGACACTGGTTTTTGGTCACACTACCTGGGTTCATGTGTGTGGGAGTAGGCTCAGGCATGTCCATCCCTCTGGGAAGATGAGTATAGCCTCAGATAAACATGGTGGATTTCTTTTTGAGGACAGGGAGAAGATAAAATCTGTAGATTCAAGATGACTCCTTCAAAAAAAAAAAAAAAAAAAAAAAAAAAGTTTTACACCAAATACAAAAAAAANGTGTGGGAGTAGGCTCAGGCATGTCCATCCCTCTGGGAAGGTGAATATAGCCTCAGATAAACATGGTGGATTTCTTTTTGAGGACAGGGAGAAGATAAAATCTGTAGATTCAAGATGACTCCTTCAAAAAAAAAAAAAAAAAGGTTTTCATCACACTACAGAAGATAGCAGTCTCATGACAGCTTGTTTCATGTGGCATTTGCTAAATAGAAGCCAGCTCTCTCTAAGAATGGGTTTTCCTGAGAAATTTCTACACTAATGTATGCAATCTGCCTGTGGAAGGGGTGTTATGAATCCTCTCGGGGCCTCATCCAGCAAGGGTGTGAATCTGTCACAGTTCCCTGGGGTTCATTCAGGCTCATCAACTCCAGAACAAAAAGTTTAGCCTTCTGCATGCTCTTCACATCAGCCAGGATGTGCTGGCCAAACCTTCATACATGTATGACGGGGAGCAAAACCACACTAGATACATTTCCTGAGTGTAAATTGTGCCTAAAACGTCAGCAACTCTGCTTCTAAACATTGCCAGGCTCCTGTTCCTCCGGCCACACGTGTGATCCAGCTAGAAAAGAGCATTTAATGGCACCAGGTGCAGAAGCTGTGCTCAGTCTGGCAGGAGTAGCTCAGAGCTGGAGGTCCTGGTGTGGTCCTAGTTCTAACATTTGGATCTTTGGGTTGTAGGCTGGGAGGATCAAAGAGTTTCAAGAGCACAGGCTTTTGCCCCTCTTAGCCAGCTCCGAGTCTATTGAATAGACTTTAGCTGCTTTAACTTTAGACTTTGGCAGAGGTGAGTCCCAGCAGGGAACTCCATGCCCGGGACTGACCATCCAGCCAGGATCAGGTGCCATGCAAATGCTGACTGGTATTCAGAGACTCCAGCAGAGTTTCTTTGGTCATTATATGATTCACACACTGGGAAGTGTGAATCCGTCCTGCCTTGTGTGATCTGAGGCTGTCTGCTGTCCCTTGTCATCACAGGAAAGCTGGGCTGGGAGGCAGACCACCTCAGAAGGGGACTTAGAGACAGAAAGTCTTTGATGAGAGAAAAGAAGCATTCAGATGACACTTTTCTCAGTAATTTTTGCTAATTATAAAGCCATTGACTACTATTCCCAAAGCCTCCCTGCATGAGGGAGTTTAATCACCGATGACAACTTTTTGGCATTTTTCAGACTTGTCACTGACAAGAACACACACCAGACACTCCACCCAGTGGCAACACCTGCCTTGACAGAATGAAGCCTCCATGTTGCTCTCAACTCCAGCATTCACTCTGTCAAATTCTCTGTTTGCCCCACTAGTCACACCATGATGTTAACTTGATATAGCTATGGATGTCTCAGTTGTTTACAGAGCATCCTTCTCACAAACAATACAAACATCATCTCCTTCCAAAAGTCTCTTTGTGGGCTGCAGTGTCCAGGACAGTAATAGACATGAACCCATTGTGGGCTGTGTTAGATTGATTGGAGAGTTGGATTTATAAACTCTTTGATTTTGCTTATAGAACCTCTCAAACAACTTCGACAATGCTGGTTTGGATCTGGAGACTGCAGACAGTTTTCAGTCCCAAGATAAAACCAGGTAAGAAACAGAGGGAAAAAGAAGGAACTGCTTGCCCAGAGATAGGGCTGTGGGAACTTAGGGTGAGCTGTGCCTCATCCAGCCAGACCCAGGCCCAGTTTAAAGCTTCACCTGAGTGTCACAGCTCTTCTAGCCAGACGTGGGAGTGGTCTCAGCTGTGAGCCAAGTCTCCTGCACTGAACATCCAAAGGTGCTGGCTAAGCCCCTTCCCTCTCCAGACATAATCCTAATTGCCAATGCTTGGCAGCCACTCCATCATGAGCAATAAGGGAAATCCATATTTTGTGTTTTAAATGTGTTTATTAGCCAAGAAGTTATCACCTGAAAGTGGACGCTAGGGCATGTCCAGAAACCTCTTTCCCTAAGGTTCTCACCAACAATGTAGGCACTGTAACTTCATATGGCAGGTTGGTACCAGCTTCACGGCTGCTAAAGCTGTGCAGGAGCCTAGCAAAATCCAAGGGCCTTTTTTATGTCACAGAGTCACTTTTTGAACGACTAACTCAGAAATAAAGTTTTTTGAAAATCTCTATGGTCACTGGAGGAAATTTGTGAGTTGCAATGTGTGGCTATTTGATGATGGAGAGCACGTAAAATGTTCTCTTGGGACAAAGCTGCCCCGCCGGCTCTTTATGCTTGTGACCTAGTGCACATTCACACTTTGGTCTCATAGTGTGAATATCCCACTCATCTGGCTTCTCCACACCCCCAGTTAATTACAACTCTGCATTTCCTTAAAGAACCCCAGGTGCAAACATACAGATTAGAGGCGGTTACAGGAATAGGTTTGTTGGCTTGCAGAGCTAAAAGGTTATTGTTGTTTCCACAGGGGTTTTATACAGTTGTGTGTGTGTGTATACATATATTTATATTTCAATTATATTTATGTTATTATTTCAATTACAACCATCCATCTCTTCATAATGCCTGATTTCATTCTGCACTGGATTAAGCCCTGGTTGAATGCCAACTCTGAAATGGCATGAATGAGTCCTCACAGCGTGGGGAACCTTTCATCATGAAGGTCTTGAAATAAATGTCACCACCACTCTCATCTCTTTCTCTGAAACCCTCTTTTGCCCCATCTCTCCTTCCTGCTCACTGAGGACACTATGGCAGTGTATTGACTTATGAAGAAAGAAGCTCTTCAGCAGGAGGGAGGCTGGGAGCTATGGACAGTTTGTGTTCATCTGTCCCTTGAGATGCTGTGACAAGGATCTTGTCTTCCCTGCCCAAATAAAAGTAACTGAAACCCATTATGCTCTTCATCTCAGTTGCAGAAGTGAAGAAGAGGCATTATGGGTTTTTTTGCAAGGCAAATTTACCTGAGCCAGCCCTTGGCACCATTTACATGTCCTGCTTCCCTGGGATAAACACATGCTTTTATTGAGTTTGTTGCATGCTCCTGTCACAGCTGAGATGAAAACTCTCTCTCCTTTTCAAAACAATCAGCTCATGCATCTATTGTCCTGCCATAAGACTCAAGAGTCACTCTGTGCAACCTCCCACCTCCAACCTCATATATGTAATCTCTGGGAGCCCACAGCCCTTTGGGGGGATTTTTGCTGGCACAAGAGGATCTTGTGGTTTGCAGAGGATAAGGGTGTAACAGTCTAATGCTGTGCCATCCCATCTTGGGGCATTTTCTATTCTAGACCAATTCTTAGGAGGAAGAGATGCCAGTATGCACAAGGGAGGAGGGTGTGAATCACCACGTGAAAAGCCACATCTGAACAATAGGATCTGAGGATTCCTATCTTCGGAGCTTTCTGATGCCAGGAGGAAGAGGGATAGTTCAAAAGGAGACAGTTTGAAGTCTGATCTCTAATGGTCTAGAGACCATTTTACAGCTTCAGTCATTCTCACATGCTGCAATTATTGCCTTAGTAAATATATCAACAGGGAAACATAAACTGCTTTAAAGCTAAGGAAATTCCTCAAACACCAACAAATGGATGAGCTGCTGTGAGCATTGGTGGAATAAATCGCAGGCTCCTGAGGGCTCTGATGATTCAGGCTTTGCATTCTCATGGTTTGTGATTCCACCAGATTTCCTTGATGTAATTATTTTCTTGCGACTCTGCAGTCTACAAATTCTAAATATAATTTTGCACATAAAATAATATTCTCATTCCTGAAACATCCATTGCCTAAAATTCTGCCAAACAGATGCTTTTTATATTATATTAGTCATGAGCTGTGGCTGACAACAAGTTCCTCTTTGTAGACCCCTCCCAGAAATCTTGTGGAAAAGTCCTTTTTTTTTTTTTTTTTTAAATAATTCCAGCCTAGCTGAGCATATCAGGCAGGAAAACGCTAACATTTTCCAGAAGTGACTGGTGTCTCGTGCTCCCTTTAACAGTTGTTGCTGGTCCTTTAACAGATGTGTGGGAGAGATGCAAGTGACTGAGCCGGAAAGGGGTGTCATTGCTCAACACCTATAAAGACACATGAGGCCAGGCTTTGAAAATAGCTTTTATAGTCCAGGAAGAATGAGTGGGTGAACCAAAAGACCTTCTATGTTAGTTAGTGACAAGGTGCCCTGTTGAATCTGAAGTTCAGACTCCCACCATCTCATCCTTTATGTTTTCACAGCTCAGGTGCTGAGTGAGATGAAGGTTGTAAAACAATCACAAGATCAAAGGAGTTTTTCAGGGCTTTTCCACCTAGGAGTGGAAGAGACATTCTGTGCTGAGAAGTGGAAGAGCAGGCCCTCTCCCATGGTCAGTGCTGTGGGTGCCTATTCAGAGCAAGTCAGAGAAGCCTTCCTCTTGATCCCCTGGCTTCATCCATTCCTGCTCATCAGAACAAGGCAGGAGCCAGAACTCCAGCTATCTCTTCACTGGCCAAAGGGAACAGGCTTAGATGATGAATAGAATAGAATAGAATAGAATAGAATAGAATAGAATAGAATAGAATAGAATAGAATAGAATATTTCAGTTGGAAGGGACCTACAATGATCATCTAGCTCAACTTCCTTTCTTCCATGTGGAAGAACAAGCCCCTGGCCCTTTCCCATTCCCTGAAAGAGACAACAGCTTCAGCCCTCAGGATGCCATTTCTCATAAGCTAGTGCACTAAATGGATACTAGGGCCTCTCTGCCTCCCTATTATTTAGCTCTGACCCAAAGCCTTACATCATCTCAAAGCCAAGGTAGTGGGATTTGGAGTCAGTCAGAGAGTGGCACTGTGCAATAGAGTGTCCATTGCAAACCCGGTTGGGATTTGGTCTTTGTTCAAGCACCGTTAGGAGGAGGAGAAGGTGCAGGGTGTGGTACCACTGCAATTTTCCTAGATGCAAAGCCAGTTGAAGTTCACATCTTTCCAGCCTCCAGATACTTCTTCCTCTCTGCAGTGAGGCATCTGGCCACCCTGCTCCACAGTGCCAACTCATGTCTAACTGGGTCAGGGATTTGTGTTTAAAAACAGCCCTTGAGAACAAACACAAGCTTTCTTATGAACCTTGATAATTTCCCTGATTTTAAGCACAGAGGAGGTGCTCATCAATAGGAGTCTGAGTGAGGACAGGAAAAAGAGGAGGAAGTAGAACCTCTCCTGTCTGGTTTTCCACCAAAGAAACCATACCTGTTTACCACCAAGACCAAGTAACAGGTAACCTGCCTTTTCTCAGCAAATACACAGGAATCACCAAATCTCAACCCTGCTCCTCTAGTTTGTACCTGAACTGCCTGCCAGGGTGGTGTGAGTGGTCAAATGAGAGTGCATAGCAAGCACTTCTGTTGGCCAGCTGGGAGGAATGCGGCCCTTGTGTGAGATGATATTCTGCAGAGGTGGTGGATAGCTGGTGGGATGTGTAGCCAAGAACATGGGGCTAGAGTTGCAGTCACTGTGGTTGCTCTTCAGGGACCCAAGAAGTGTATTCCTCATCCTTGAACTCAAAAGTGTGTCTATTTTAACCCCGCTCTCCATGGCAACAGAGACGAAGCAATGCCATCTCTGCTTCATGTACCCCCTTGTTCTTCTTGTGAAGGGTTTGCAGAGATCCGACCACCTGAATTAGTTGCTCATAGCTAAGCCAAGCCTTTCCCACCCTCTCCATCTCTTGGATGAAATTCTTTCAAGGACAGCTTGTTCCTTTTTGGCGCTGGTATTAGGAATATTAAATCAAACTTGGATACAACTCTCAAAACCTTTCCCCAAGATGCCTTTTAATTAATGCAGTGGAAAGAAAAGAGCAGTCTAAGTGTTGTAACATTTTTAATTAGTGAAACCTTTATTTTATTTGGTAAAAAACAAGATTACCTCTAAGGCCATTAAAATGAGTCCTTCGTTGAAAGGCTTTTTAGTGTGTTTGAAGGGGAGATTTAAAGGATATTAATATGGGGTTAAACACCTTAAACATGCTAAAAAAATTGATATTTTTTAGTTTAAGAACTTAAATAACCTTTTATTCCCACCACACTGAAGGTGTATATTTGTGTGCTGATGCCTTTGAAGTTCATTTGAACAAACTGCCTTCATCCAAACCCACCCATTCATCCATCCCTACTGTTATGGAGAACTGTTGCCTTTTCACGTAATTCCTGAATAAAAATGTGTTTCTGAGACAGGAAATACATGCTCAATTCATAAACACTTCAGCTGCAGGCCCTTGCAAGTCCCATGAATTATTTATTGCAATGGAGGACTCTGTCTCCTCTGGGATTTTTAGGAAAGGGATTTTATTGTTTCTATAAAAATTACTTAACATTTTCAGAATCTGTTACATTTTACAGTTATCAGAGATATGAAAGTATCCAGGTCCATTCCTAGAAGTCCAAGAGTGTGGCAAATGTTGTTTCTTCTTGGACAAACCCTTGAGGTTTTTCTGCTAATGGGACTCAAAGGTCCTAACTTAGCACAACACAACCTCCTCATCTGCTTTCTTCTTTGGGAATCCATCACAGGTTTAAACGAATGATGTCCACAGGCTCTTATAATATTCTGGTTGGGGAACCCACTCAGAGAAGGCAGAGGTTGTGTTCCTGTAGACATAGCAAAGCTAAGTGAAAGGATGCTGCTGGAAGAACTGATAATTTTGACAGTGTAAAAATTCACCTGTCCTTGAGCAAAACATTTGGCCTGATTTTAGGACTCTTGACCACATAACTCCATTGCCTGCCTTCTCTCAGAGGACATGTCCATGCCCATCATCCACAAGAGCTTTTTTCAGCTTCAGACCATGTGCAAGACAAAGCACTTCCCCGCTTTCCAGGCCCAGCAGTACAAACCAAATCAAGCCAGGTTATCCATCTAACCAAGAGCTCTGCTGGATAAAGGGAACAGCAGTGGAGGGGTCCTGGGGCACATCTCTCAGCATGATACAGCTCTTTCCCTGCAGCCTTCAAGCAAAAAAATAACCCTTCCCTCCACCCTTCAAAAGACTTATTCCTTGTGACAGTAAAAAAGCACTGATTACTATTAAAAACCCCAACCCTGCAGGAAAGCAGGGAGGGGGAGTTTATGGCCATTGACCTTTTAACTCAGGTAGGTTTATAAAGAGCTGTCTTTCTGTTGCACCACTGGGATTGTACAAGTTTCTTGGCCATGAATGGGAGCTTTGTAGGATTCTACTGTGTGGTCATTCACAGGCAATCTGTTGGTCTTTTTAGAGACGTTTAATAAAGAAAGAAAACCTATCTGAAATACAGGAGGAGGGGTGGTAAACTGAGTATCAGCTAGCGGCCCAATCAATGAGTGAATGTGTTTGGGTCTCCTCCCGGAAGAGAGAGCTTGTTTTAGGAATTTAGCCTGGCACTCACAGGGTTCTGTTTGTATAGCCCTTTCATTTTAAAAAATACATGCAGGCAATTAAGAAGAGATGGCTTGGAGCAGGCATGGGGAGAAGAGACAGGGAGGGAAGGAGATGGGGAATCAAGGGGAAAAAAAAGAGCATCTGTTAGAATTGAGAAGAGGGCAACAGTAAGGCTGAAGCCAGAACCAATGGTATCTTCCCATTCTTTTGTCACCACGCAATTCTCTGACTGATGGAAAATTGCTCATTGGGATGGAGCAGTATTCCCTGAGGTTAGGTGAACTCTGGTCGATGCGTGGTGGTGCTTGATTCCTCCCCTGCCTCTCCCCTCGTCTCCCAGATGGCTCTGCTACACGTTTCCTCTCATCTGTTCATTTACTGTGGGCCACAAGCAGTCATGGAAAACCAGTGCTGGTCCCCCTGATCTTCTAGAGAGTGTGGAGGTCACCTTCACCTGCTGGTCCCACTGGATGCCAGGCTGTTTTCCACCATGCCAGCAGACAGGACAGTGCAAGGAGCATCTGCCAGGATGGACAGATGTTGTCAATCTCTCTTGTAAATTCTGTAAGCATAAGCCAGCTCTGTTGTAAAGGCCAGTCACACCAAACCGGATGCCTTTGGGCTGACAGGGAAGATGGGGTCTCTGGCAGCTTGTGGTCACCAAATTGTCCCCCTGGCACCTGATGGAAGAAGGGCACTAACTCTACATTAACAGCCTCTAATAAACCTGCCTCCCCAGTCTAGCCAGCAGCTCTGCTTGGACACTGTTCTTTCTCTTTCAAGTTGTTGCTATGAAACACTAAAACAACTACCCCCATTTTTCAATGGTTACAGAAAAGTGCTCTCATACAGCTTGATAAACCACGCTGAGCTCCTTTCATGACGAAGGCAATGTAAGTGCCAGGCACAACCATTAGTTAAGCTCATTTTCTCCATGTGCATGTGCTTTTATATATGTCTAATATGTATATGAGTATTTACCGAAGTCATCAAAATGTTGGTTTGTGTAATTTTCACCTTGCAACATGCAGATTGTTAAATTCTCTGCATCATGCTGTAGTGATGAAAAAAGGCTCTCAGCTGTGCTCTTCTGTCTCTGCTGGTAGTCCTTGCTATCTATAATCTATCTTCGCCATTACTTCTCAAGAAAAATAGAGAGTTAATCTGTGAATAGTTACTAAGAACATTTAAGGATAAAATAAGTATGTAGCCTGGGGATAAGAAATGTTCACTGTTCTTCACTGGGGCTCTCAAAGAGCTTAAAGAAAATACCTCCCACCAGCTGGTCTACAAAATGTGTGACTTGTACATTTGTAAACCTGAAAAGTCAACAACCATATATGATGTTAAGTTCTGCCAGTCAGAACCCGCAAGCCATATACAGAGACCTTTACTCTGTCCTTGCTAAATTGAGGACTGGATTTTAGTTGTGACTGGCCAGAGGAAAAAAATTGCCTTGCAGAGGAAAACTTTCCATTAGCATAAAGCCAAAAGCATCAGTCAGTGAACCAGCTAGATATGCCTTTACTCCAGGGCACTTCAGGGGCAAGAAGGAGGGGACATAGGGGTGTCCCAAAACTGTGCAGAAATGCCCTGAACTAGACACCCCCGTAAGCTGGTCAACAACTGGTGGAGGACCTGGGCTGGAGATAAGTAGTTGTGAGATCTCTGTACCCACAGCACTGAAAAAGTGATGTCTGCTTTGAGAAAGCAATTGCTCTTCATCCCTGAGGAGACCTGAGGAGGAGCAGGGAGGAGATGAAATCAAATTCTGTGGGTCTTGCTGCACCTCTAGGGCTGGTGCTGTGTAGCCCTCCTGAAATGCTTAATTTCTAGATATACATTGGGGAAATGCTGGTGTCTCTTTTTAGGGTTTCTGAGGAGAGAACTGGAGGCCAAAGCAAACCAGGGTGTGTTATCAATGGCTCCACTGAGTGTTGGGCAGGCACAGAGCAGTGCTGCAGGGCACAGACACTGAAATGGAGGAGGCCTGTCTGATCTGTGGATCTATAGGATAACAAAGTACTGGGAAGGGTGGGGGAAGGATGGAGAGATTGCCACTGAAAGTGTGGAATTTGCACAGATTCCGATTTTCCACTCAGAAGTTCTTATAAGGTGTGAACTTTGGCAGAGCTTTGTGGCTCCCATGGTAACCTGTGGAGCAGGGAGCCAGGATGTCTGGGAAGAAAGATGGCAGTGGTATGTTTTAGAGTTTGGGTAGCTGTCCCTTTGTTCATGAACTGGGAATCTATGGCATGACACAGCACACAGGGAAACACCACAGACCCTGCCAAAATCTCCAGTCCTCGGGGCACAGGAGACAAGGCTCTGCAAGGCTCTGCCCTTGGTGCAATGCTGCCTTCAGCATCACCTTTTAACCCTGTTCACAGAGTTCACCAGCAAAAACTCCTCTGTGACCAGCCAACAGCTTCTGACAATTGCACACACACACACACACACACACACACAGAGGTCAGAACTCCTCTTCTGGCTTCCTGGCCTGGGACAGATGGGCAGCAAAGCAGCAGGAAAAAAGCAGAGGTGGGTACTTGAGGACATCAAAACTCAACTCCTCTCCTGCTCACAGAATGGCTCTGAAACATTTGTCCACCAAATACTCATCCAAATATCCCACTCCCAGACCTCTACCTTTCTGCAGATGATTGTGCAGCAGTCTTCCCTGATCCTCCAGATAGGAGCTCTGTCCCCAGACAAAGGGAAGGTAGAGAGATGTGGAAAAGAGGTAGGAACAACGTTCTTCAAGGTCAATGTGTCTGGCTGCAAGGGTGATAATAAAAGCAACAGGGATCTCTGTAGGAAGGGAGCTCAGCAGGATCATCCCTTCTGCAGGCACAGGCTGCAGGCACCAGGCAGTCACATCTCTGCTATGAGAACTGAACCAAGATTTTGAAATCTTTGTCTCAGAGAATTGCATTTTCTCTGCTTCTCCCCATGGTAAAACAGGGACAGAAGCAGATTGTATTTGACCTTGGGCAGGAAGAACAGGTTGGCCAGGACACCAGCACATATCCTGCACTAATGACCCATCATAGAACAACTGCTGGATGTGTTGTCCAGTGTCTTGAGAAAGGGGTGCTACTCAGGAGAAGTGTGACACACTGCAAAGAAAGCTCAGGGTCCTCTTCTTCAGCAATTTCCGGAGTGTATGTCTTTATAAAGGACAGTGACGCACAGCTTGTTTCTGAACAGCCAGAGAGGGTGTTGCTACAGTCAGCATGAATAGGTAAGGTGTGGGCTCAAGGGACTGTGCCCAGGGAAAGTCATGGATATTCCTGACAGGATGGGACAGATCTGGAAACAGAAGTGTCCGCTCCATGTGTGCTGAGGCTTGGAAACAGCTCATGCTATTTGAAGGGTAATCCTTCAGGGCTCTCTTCCTGCTCTCCTAGCAGTGGTGACACTGAGGGATTTCAGCCCTCCTTGTTGTCCTGCAGCTGGTTAAGCGGTGAGAGGAGTCTGTGGTGTGCACACAAGCTCGGGCTGGCCTGGGGAGGGACAGAGGGGCTGGCACTGCTGGGACACAGAGCATGCTTTGGTACCATGTTCAGCCTGGGCTACAGCTCACCCCAGAGCTCATCCAGTCCAGTGAAAGCCGGAAAGAGTCCTGGGGTGACAGAAGGAGCTCTCAACTCCTCCTCTGACTACCGCTTTTGTGAGTCAGGTTGTGTTTGCATAAACTGGACCTGGTTGCTAACTGCAGGTTTTCCTGCCTATGACCACCACCCCTTTTAAGGCTTTAGCTGTACCATAATAGTGATTCTTATGGAGATTCCATCACCGCCTCACTGTGGGTACATTCTGGATGGAGCAGCCAGTGTGTGATAACACCAGAGAATAAGATTATTTGGGCAATTTTAATTCTTTTGACAGCACTTGAACCACAAGAAATTCCAGTAAGAGAAATTACTGGCAGAATGGACATGGAAAGACTGATTTTTAAAAGCAAATATTGGAAAGCCTATGTGGAGTGAGGGATTGAGAAAGAAATTTGACCTGTGTCCCATCAGAGCAAGCAATGCAGATTTGTCACCACAAAAGTCCTACATTCTGAAACCTGGGGAGGGAAGGAGTTCAACAACTCATCTCAAATAAACATACACTTTGCAGAAGTGCTTTCTTCTCGAGCCATGAACAAGGGATAAGGCAAAAGACTTTAGTAACCCATTGGCTGACAGGTTTCTCTCCATTTCTTTTCAGTGAAGGGAAGATACAAGACACCATGCCTTATCCAAACTGCGGGTGTGCCAGGCTGTTCTGCCCTTATTCATAGCCTGACTCATCCCCCAAGAGCTTGTTGAGTGACTGGTGGAAAGTGGCCCCCTTGCAATCTCCATGGCAGATCCACAGGTTACAGGAGCCTTTGGATAAGCCCACGGCAGGGACTTTATGGAAGAATCCTTGCTCTTCAAAGCCTGCTGTCATCTCAAGACAGAATGTCTTGTTTCACTTTGCCTTATTCATATCTTTGCTTTTCCCACACAGTGGAGATAAGAAGATATCCTCATCATCAGAGCTGCAACACTTGCTTTAGGGTGATGTGTTGACATTGCTGTGGCAGGTTCATATTTTCAAAGCCTATTGCTCTTCTTATACAGCTCAAATTCACCTGCAAGACCTTCCCTGGGGCAAACAACTGTCTCTCCAGAGCCTGGAGCCACAGGCTGGCACCTCACCGGCTTACAGTAGGGAAGCACAACTGCCAGAGGAATGAGCGCAGGGAAAGGCGGGACTGTCTTGGAGGAAAAATAAAAGCAATGTTGGACATGTATGGCTTTTGGAAAAGAAATGTCAGAGCAACAAAAGAAAACCCAGATGTGCTGCATTCACATGGTAACAGGCTAATTGGAGGCAGCCCCACCTGATTTCTAGCAGCTTAGCATTTCTCTTGCGGTTTATTGACTGCAGATTTTCTCATCATTGGCGCATCTTTAGGAGAAAATACTATTCTTGTTTGGCATTTGGTTTTCTTTCAGAAATGCTGTTTTTATTACTATTCCTTCAGCAAGTTTTCCTAAGAAACCAGAGACCTTTAAGCACAGCTGGAGTTTTGCCCTGGGCTTCTGCAAAGACACAATCTGAGCATATCCCAAAGGACACAGAGCAGGGCTGAAGGCAATGGCAGCAGCGTGTTTCTCTCTGCAGGTGCCCTCCTACACTGCAGCAGCTGTGATTACAGCAGCAGAGAATCGCTGTCACATTTACATCAGTGCATTTGTGTCTCTCACACAGGGCTGGAGCAGCACTGGACTTCAAAGTCAGGCATAGGATGCAGGATTAATCCAAAACTCTCTTGGTAAAGGGCAGCAAATAAAGAGAAGCCACTCTGGGATGGGGAGCTTACCAAAGAGGCGGGTGCACCTTTCTCTGCTTGTGCATCTCCTAAGAGAAATCTTTGGATCCCCAGTTTGTTTTAATGAGGCAGGTCCAGAGAGGTTTCTGGAAGTACCTAGTGGTCAGTACATCTTGCAGTTGTCTGCCCCAGGGGGGATCCAGTCTCTTCCCTTTTAAACTCAAACACCCACTCTTGGCTAGCCAAGGGATGCTGAGCTATGATTGCTGCTTTGCTGGCAAAAAAAAAAAAAAAAGGCATTCCCACCAGTGTTCCTGCTGCCCCTTGGGCTTTTATACCAAGGAGAGCTTGGCTCCATGGAGACAGTAAACTTGCTGCTGAGCTGAGACAGAGGAAGGCACATGCATAACCCATGATCCCTCACATTGGAATAGCCTGCTTTTTCTCCCTAAGAATAAACCCAGCCCAGCTTCATGGCTGCCCCTTCATGGCTGCAATGCTGAGGAAAGGTCGTTTCCAGCAGGACAAACCCGGAGTGAAGTGGCTTTCAACATCCCCAGCACAAGCTGAGGAAATGGAATTAATTTCAGACATTTCTGGAATTTCAACTATTTCATCAAGCAGCTGTGCCCTGCCACAGGTGCTCAGTGCTAAGGGCTGTCAGGAGACAAGCTGATAGCCCAACACAGAGAGAAACAGAGGAGGAAAGGCCAAGGGAGGGCTGGTCCCATCTCAGAGCCATCTGCAGCCTCCTGTCCATCTTGTTGCCACCCTGCCAGCACCTCAGGGCTTCTGCTGGGTTCCTCCAAAACACTGAAGGGAACTGAAAGACCAGAGACAGTCTTTGCCACTGGCTGATAACACATCCTTTCTCAGAGGCCTCCCCACTGTCAAGATTTAAATCTTGCTCTTGGGGCCATCTGAGCCCCAAGCTGATGCTGGCTGGGAGCCCCCTGCCAGGCTGTTCCAGGACTAGAGCTGCCTCTGTGTGACAGCAGACACGTTAGCTTGGTGGCCCATCACAGGAAACATTTCTCTGAGGGGTGGTACAGGCAAAAAAAAAAAAAAAAAGATCATTCCCCTTCAAGATTTTTAGTGGTATAATAAAAGTCCCTGTGTCCTGTATGCCAGGGAGGTCTGAGGGAGGGGGAAGAGAGGGTGAAAATGAATTAAATGGGCCTTTCAGGAGTGAGAGAGCACTTAATCTTCTTTAGCCCATTTAGTGCAGATGCTGTTGAAGCTCTCCTGCCACGAGAGCCAGCAGAACTCACCTCTATTGTCTTTTGGAGACTGGGTGCAGCCCCAGAAGAGGGTTGTGCTGGTGGAGAGGAGCAAGGCAGGAGGGGAAGGGTGTGTGCTGGCTTGAGAAACAGCCACCAATTTATAGATGCAGGATGAAACCAGAAGCACAGTGTGTCCAGGAGCATAGGGATAGCATGTACCCCACCTTGGGAGGTTTTTATTTCAGCACTCTGTGCCAGGTTCACCCACCTGTGGGTGAGATCAGCTGCAAGGTGGGCTGGGTTGGTGGGGAGAGCATGAGGCTGTGAACTGAAAGCATCTGAAAGTCACCTTCGCGTGTGGTCACCGATGATGCCAGAAGGGAAACAAAGCTTGGAAGTCTGCGTCAGGGGACTTCCCAAATCCAAGCAGAGGGAAGCAACAGGCAGACATTTGTGTTCCGTTGCCAGTGCCTGTCCAGGCNGCGTCAGGGGACTTCCCAAATCCAGGCAGACATTTGTGTTCCATTGCCAGGGCACAGGCACTGCTCCAGGTAATGCCAGTAGGGCTGAGAGATGGGCTACAGCTGCTGACAGATCTTCAGCTGTGTCTCTATCCCACAGAGGCAGCGGGACCCCCTGCTCACCCCTGCTGGGCTTGCTGACCACATCTGCACAGTATCCTCCACTTAGACCTCTTCCCTCATCCTGTAAATATTTATGGTGTTCTGGCACCCACCAATGCAGAGACATAAGAGCAGGTGGACACAGCCCTGCTCAGCTCTCCTGATCCTTGCTATTCCCTTGATCTGTGGTTATCCTGCTCATGGCAGCTGTGCCCCACATGTGCCTCTGGGCATCTCTAGCTCTCAGCTAGAGCTGTACACATACTATCACCAGTGCTTCTATAACACAGCTCTCTCCCATGACCATACCCCAGCAGCTCAGGGGCATCTCTGGGCTGTTTTTCTTTGCTACAGCTGTCCTTCTGTATGCAGCAGTGCAGCACACCTTGCTGCTTTGGAAAAAAACCAGGCCCAAATCTTGCTGTTGCAGCCAGTCAGTGATGGAAAAAAACCCACTAACTAGCTGCAGGACATGTTGACACCCCAACACAGGGTTTTTGCACTGGGTGCAGCCTAAGAGCCACCTCTGAAAGAAAGAGAAACTCCTTGGGAGTCATACCTCAGCACATCCCTTAGAAAATGCATTCCCAGGCAGCAGTGCAGGACACCTTGCTGCTTTGGAAAAAAAACAGGCCCAAATCTTGCTGTTGCAGCCAGTCAGTGATGGAAAAAAACCCACTAACTAGCTGCAGGACATGTTGACACCCCAACACAGGGTTTTTGCACTGGGTGCAGCCTAAGAGCCACCTCTGAAAGAAAGAGAAACTCCTTGGGAGTCATACCTCAGCACATCCCTTAGAAAATGCATTCCCAGCTCAAATCTCACAATTTTTCTAGAAAAAAAAAAAGAAAAATCACCAAGTGCTTCTTCTCTGATAAGACTACAGAAGAGTAAATAGACCAAACTACCTCAGAGTGAGCAAACTTGACCATCAGGGTAAGAAAAACAAACCATCCCTCCCCCAGACACCCTTGGGTCCCACATTTTCACTGAACACTAGAGGCAGCTCCTGCTTTCTGCAGGACAGAGGCTACAGGTGGGCAGAGCAGCCCCTACCCAGCACACCTGAGCCTGCCTGTGTTGCAAGTGGGGCTCTACAAGAATAGTCTCATCAGGTGCCTCTTCTTTTTGTGTAAGGATTTAGGTGAAACGGGAGGGAAGAGAATTTTTGTTAGGCTGTTGATGTACAGTCAGCAGTACCTGTAGAGCTGGGAACATTGTGCTAAAGTGCTGTAGAGATGTGGAGAGTAATAGGAATAACCAGAAATAAAAGTCTTTGGATTATAAGAACTTAAAAGAAAGATATTCTTTAAACAGTTAGTAGCTGCAGCTTGGGGTCAGCAATGTCTTGTACCTGAGGCCGTGTGAACTAACAACATTAATTGAGCCTCCTGGGTATGTAAGCCTCTTATCTACTTATACACAGCGCTTTATCTGGGCTGGGAAAAAAATGAGATTATTAGCTACTTTTAATGAACAGCAGTAGGATGTGCATGTTCACTACTCTTTGCTGGAAGATGCTTCCCTCTCTCTCTGTTTTTCTTTATAACTGTTAGCTTTTTTAGGATATGAGCCAAGACTTCAGAAGAGGTGTACATGTCATAGGAAGGGACATGGACCCTCTTCATCTTTTAGGGGCTGAAGGTGTTCTCAAAGCTTCTACTTGGCTCCTTAATCCTACAGGTTCTTCTCAGATCTGACACCTCAAAGCTGCCATGTGGGGCTTTCCCTGCCTTGCTTAAGTGTTCAGCAGGGTGAACAAGGTGTTCAAGCTTGCTGTTCAGCAAGGCAGCCTTTGAAACCCCTCTCCTCAGCGTCTCACCGTGCCCATGCTCTGTCTGGGGTGCCTATCCAAAGTGTGGATGGGTCACAGCTCCTGGCAGGCACAGAGACCTCAAAGATGGACAGGGAGGGGTGGAGGTAATGCTATGGGTAACTTAAATGCAACTGGCAGGTTATGGAAGAGTCTCTATAAGATCCAGTTTTCTACACTGGAGGACAGTAAATTCTAGTCTGGGTTGTGCTTATGGGTTTGGGATGGGGCATTGGCTGCAGGGGCCTGGCTGGGAGATACCCCCAGTTTTGCTGATTTTTAGATAACATAGGAAGCAAAACAGCATGAAATCAACACCACACTGATTCCAGTCCCCAGCCACCCTCTTCCTCTTGCCACCATCAGAGTGAGGAGACGTGCTGGCTCACCAGCCCCAAGGGCCCTGTGCCTGGAGCAGGAAACTGATACGGAGAGCCTATCTGCAGGAGCAGATTAAACCCCTGGCCTGGAGTTTCCCAAGGCAGTCTGTCACCAGCAAAGGGCTCCTGGGAGCCATGCCTTCCCTCCCGCCACCAGCCCTGCCTGTCACCCTGCCACTGGCATGCCTCCTGGTGTGATCCCTGATTTGCATGTCATTGTGCTCTGAGGGTGACTTCCACCACCTTCTGCCTTTTCTTTAATGGCTCTGAGAGCTGTGTTTGCTTTTCAGATTCCCTTTCCTGATTGTTTTGAAAAACAGATGCCCTTTGCCCCTTCTCCTTTTAAAATCCATGGCTTTTCTAGCTGCTAGTAGCCTGTAAACATCTTTCCTGCTACAAATGTGCCCTTTCAGTTGCTTTCTGGCTCTAAGTGGTGTTGCTTTTCTGTTTCTCTTTGGAAGTTGATTCTCGTTTATTACCCTCTTATCCATAAGCTGCTAATGCTGGCAAGGAGAGATGGGGTAATTTCCCCTCTTCTAAGCTGCACTTCCTAGCTAAATTACACCTGGGTCCACCACTAACATTAAGGATGCTGTACTTGAGAGAGGATTCAGGCCTGGATGAGGGTTTAAGAGCGCTGCAGGGCGCCATCAAACCGTGGTGCTCTGTGGTTTGGCCCAAATGATTTCTAAGCAAGGATAAGGTGAGATGCAGTACCAGAGCAGATCCCAAAGCAGGTTTTTATCATTCTCTATCCTCCTACCTAGACTGAACCCAAGGAACTACTCAGACCCTCTCCCTGCAGGAACCAAGCACACCATAAATATGGAGCTAGAGAAAGGGGCAGGCACCTTGCAGCTCTGTTTTCTGGATCTGATCCTGTTCTAAGAGCCTGATTCTTCTTCAAATCCTTCCATCATTTTTCAGCTCCATTCTCAGCTTGAGTTTTCAAAGCTTTCTCTCCTGCTGCATCTGAGGGCTCGTCTAACATCTCTCTTTCAAGTCTCCCTTCTTGTCTCCCCTTAGATGCTTCTGCCCATAGGAAGCAGTGGGTGAAACAAACCCCTGTAGTTTAGGATCTCAAAGTGATTTGCAAACCACTCCTCTCCCCACTGCAATGCTGCTTGTTCTGGTGGTGGGAAAACTGAGTTAGGCAGCAGTGTGTCATGGGGTCATGTACTTCAAGCATCAAATGCCTGGGAGCACCGGAGCAGAACCGGTTTGCAGGATCCTGGGTGCACAGCCCACTCTTCCACCCATCTGTTTCAGCCCAGTAACCAGCTCCTGCAGTATAAAACAGGCTGTGGTTGCCAGTGGTTCCTTTGCACCAGAGCCGAACAGTGTCAGCCCCTGGGATGGTGACGATCATTCAGGTGGGGGGGAGACGGGATGACACACACAAAGTGAGGGACGGAATTCTTAAAACTCTGAGGGGGTTGGCATAAGGCAAAGAAATGCAGCAGTGAGAAGGCTCTCTTCCAAACTTATATATATGCTTTAAAAAAAAAAAAATAAAAAGAGAGAAAAAACCCCAAAAGCTGGAGCTAAAAAGGCAGCTTGAGGAGTGAAGCTGCTGGAGTTTTCCGAGAAGGCTCCCAAGATGCACAATGGGAACATCTGTACCTCGGCTGGCGCCTTGGAAGGGTCTCAGGCCGCAGAGTGGGGCTGGCGTCAGCCGGCTGCAGCCCTGCCTTGCTGCCGCCCTCTCCCCAAGCCCCTGCCCCGGCACGGCTCCTCCCGCTGGCCTCGCACAGAGCCGTAAATCCCCCTTCCCACCTCTCCTCCTTCGCCACCGGCTCTGCGGGTTTCGAGCAGCCGAGTATCCCGCAGCAGGAGCAGGGGAGAAGGGAGGTTTGGCCCTGGGAACAACTGTCCTCTGTGCTGCCCGTGAAAGGCAGTTTCATAAGGCTTTTGCTGAAAAACGTCCCGTTATCGGGACCTGCCGAGCGGGTCAGCCCCGCTCCTGGGGACGGAGGGACAGGCCAAATTGCTGCACACACACGCAGTGTCTGGGCTTTGGCACTGGTGCTCTCCAGCCTTGGGGGATGAAGGTAGGCAGGACTGATCCTGATTCTGTGTTGGAAGGCTCTCAGGGGGCTGGGGGATGCAGTCAGTCCTCCTGTCTTCAAACCTTGTGCTCACTCCTGGCAAGGGAGTGGATGTGTGCCCAGAACACTTGGTGAAGCCTCTCATAACCCCGTGGGCCCCCACTGCAGCAATTCCCATGAACAGACCTGTTAGGAGGCGAAATGGGTCCCCTGGGAGAGGCAGTGGTGGCCTGAGATGGTTAGAGGCAAGTCCAGGGGGAAAATCCCCTCCCCTTAAACTCCCTTCAGCCAGCCCATCTTTCTCTCTCCCCACACCTACTGCCCCTGTCCCCTCCTGGGGGACAGTGCTTGCCTGGTGCCAACAAAGGTTTGAGGGGAGACAGAGACCATCTCTGCCAAGTGCTTCCCACCACCCAGAACTTGGTTTCCTGCTGCAAATTTTCTCTCCTGAGCTACAAGTAAACGTGGAAAACACATCCTTGCTCAGTGCAGCATGGGCTGCAAAACACTTCCCTCTCAAGGGGATATCCTGAGCTCACATAAAGGCAAATTATGGAGATGGAAGGGATTTGTAGCTTTACGTGACAATGGACTTAGGTGCTTAATATGGAGGTTTATTTTCAGGGTTGTCAGGTCCCCAGGCATAAAGGGGGAGATCTGTCTCAGGCCCAGGCTTCTGAGAGTGGGATTCAGTGTCAAGGAAGGTGCCATTCCTATCGGTGGGATGAACCTAAATCTGTGCAAGGCAGGAGCATCGTTTGATTGTTGGAGAGCAGCCCCCATGGAGGTACCTGGGATTAAATTCCCAATTTAATGGGTTTGTTTAGTCAAGATTCCCTCCAATGAGGGAGACCTAGAAGATCAAAAGGAGGCTCTGTAGGCAGTTGTGTTCATGTGCTCCTTCTCTACATTCATCCCCAAAACGAAAGATGCTAAGGAGGCCTCTGAGTGCCATTTTCGCCTCTCATTATTGTAGTCAATGGTGCCAGAGGCCAAGAGGACCATTCCTGCCTCCTGCTGATGTTAGCTCCTCAAGACTCATTGGCAAGATGTTTCCCTCCAGGACATTTAGGCTGCTGATACTGAAGGCAAACATAATTTCCCTCCTATTATTTCCAGCTTGATCTGCCCAGTATTAAAAAACAAACAAAACAAAACCAAACCAACCAACCAACAAACAAAACCACAAAAAACCAAACAAAAACACACAAAAAACCCCAAAACAACAAAAAAACCCCAACAAACCAAAAATCAAACCCTAAAAATTATAATATAAAAATAACAACAAAAATTTGGCACAATTCCTGGTCTTTGTCTCTCAGCCCCCGATGTCTGGATGGCTGTGCAGGACCCAGAGGAGTGTGAGTCCTTGTGTATAACAAAAAAACGTTTGCCTGGGGGGGCAAAGCCTGCAGGGCAGAGATGAGCAGCCATAAGAAATCAGTTTTGGAGAAACTTTCACTCCAAACTGCATGTTAATGCCGTCGTAAAATGACAACAATCACCTCTCTGTGTAGCTCTGGCTTTGATTTTCCATCATTCTGCTATTTTAAGAGACCAGAGGATTAAGGGGGACCCTGGCATGTCCCACAGTGCCACCACAGAGTGGCCTTGTATGACTTGGCCCCTGGAAGTTGCCACTCATGGCTGGGATCCCCAACTTATAAAGTCGGGAGTGGTTTCCAATAAAAGGAAAAAGTCTTCATCTTGTCCAGGTGAAGGCTGAATGCAAACAGTGATGTCTCAGGATGGTAAACAGATCCCAGTGTTGCTCTGCAGCCTCTCTGGCTGTTCCTGCCCTGGGTCCATAGGTGGTCCTGTATTCACAGATGCCCTGAATCCCTGTCTCATTGCGTCCTGCTGCCCATGGCAGGGCTCCTCCCGAACAGAGGCAGCTAATGTTACTTTATGACCCCTGTTTTACATTCCTAAATTGATTGCTGTCTTCCTAGTAACACTAATGGGTGTTATCTTGTCTTCCTCCTCTTTCCCTCTCCACGGTGCTGCAAAACGTCAGCTGTACATGATTTTTGGTGACAGTTGTGGATGGTTTTGTTGCTGCTGATATTTTGTTCAAATGCACTGACCATGGAATTACCTCTTTGTCCATCTTCTCCTCCTGTTCTAGGGCTGTAAACACCAGTGGCTTGAGGTAGACCTGGGATATGGGAGAGCGACCATTGCTTGCAGTGCATTATCAGACATGAAAGACGCCAAAACACTGAGCAGTGTAAGTGGCCTTCACGCCTCTTTTGTGCTTGTGAGTTGCCGAAAATACATCCTGGGAACTCGGGGCAGAGCCGGGCCCCATCCCATCCCAGCCTGCGAGAGGCTAATTCAGGAGTCAGCAGCCCGAGGGCACCATCTAGTGAACAGCCGGGACGGCACAAACCTGAAATGGGCAGA
Source organism: Pachyramphus minor (assembly GCA_013397135.1). NCBI lineage: Eukaryota > Metazoa > Chordata > Aves > Passeriformes > Tyrannidae > Pachyramphus > Pachyramphus minor. The sequence goes on along the minus strand of VYXB01004996.1, from coordinate 1,335,244 downwards.
AATGGAGTGAAAACTGGGATGGGGAGGTTTCCAGGGTATCAACTGAGGGGATTGAGGAGTCACGTTTTGTGCTTCCCCTCTACTCCAGTTAATTTTTAATTTTCTCCATCAGATCCCCCCAGAGAAGAGCCTTTGCCCCACTGCATCCATTGTGGCAGGGATGTTGGCCTGGAGCATACCACACTTGCTGCTCTGCCCGGCCAGTGGCATTGGAAAGATGACAGCATTATGTTTTCTCGTTTGTAAAAAAAAAAAGAATAATAAAGAGTTATTTCTAATTCTTTGTGAGGGGACCCAGGTGTGCAGGAGCAGAGTGATGGAGGCAGCTCTGTTGTGGGGCAGGTCTGAGCTGGAAGCACAGGCTGTGCTTTCAGTTGAGACGAAGCCTCCCTTTAAATGGAAAATTAAAAGAACACTGTAGATGCTCTAACATCTCCCCATCACCCCAAGGTGAGCTGTCATGGGAAAAGCAGGCTGAAAGACCACAGGTTTGGTGCAGAGCTTAAAGATCCCTGAGACGATGCAGCAACTGGGGATGAAGGAAACACCACAACACACGGCTGCTGCTTCCAGTGCTGGTGTGCCGAGCTGGGCCCTCTCCCCATGTTGCCATACTGGGAATTGAACACCTTGCCAGGAGAAAGCTGTCTTGAAGCACTCCTGATCTAAAGGTGGCACCTTCAGCAGTTCATGGCCCCCATGACCTATTGACACCCAGCCTCCAAACCCCCCAGGTTTATCCCTGGGAGCTTCTTTGTGTTTTGCCTGCAGCAAACCCTACCCATGCACCCAAAGCATCCCTGGAGCAGGGACTGAGAGGTACAGGGGTACTTGGGTCAGGCCACCCCACCTGCCCATCCTTTGCAGCCCCCTTTGGGGCCAGCTCCCCAGGGAGGATGGAGCTGCTGGGAATTGTGCCTTTCCCTCTCATGTGCACACAGTCACGATGGTTAGTTAAGTGGCTTGTTTTTCATTAGGAAAAGACTGTTGCTAGGCCACCCCGTTCCCCGGCGTTGATCGGGAAGGGGTTTTGCAGCCAATCCGGGAGGCTGTGCTGGGGTTTGCACACGCACACATCACACATACCCCTCCTGCAGCCCAGGTGCTAAGCGGCTGCCAGATGTGCCTATTCATTTCCACATCACACCTATCTGCTTCTTCCGGCCAAGCGGCTTATTAAAGCTCCTGAGATTTTAATTTATAGTTGGCCGAGAGTTTTCTCCCTTCTAATTTACGGTCAGGGGGTAGAGAAGGGTGATGGTGGGTGGAGGTAGTGATAGGGCGGGGATACAAGGGGGCCGGGTCCTCCCGCCTCTGTGGTCTCCGGTGAATGCCCGAGCCAAGCCTCTGCTTTCTGAACGCAAACGGGGTGAATTGTCCCTCTGTGTCCCCACAGCGAGGGGACAGACAGTCTCAGGCTGGGGGCTTGCGGCTGTTACTAGGTATTGCTCCACCCCAAGACACTCATGTTGTGATTTTTAGGGATATCCTCTGTAACCAGGTGTTGGACCCTTTCACAGCTGCAAAGCTCTCACTATGCAGGATAGGAATAGACACCAAAACATGCAGAAGAACGTGGGCAATCCACACGAAACTCAGTTTCTTATTGTCGGTCATGAAAACCCCTATGTAGTAGGAGGGAAGCTCAATAAAAGCAACAGAAAGAATTGGATTTGTCTGCTGCTCAAGGAGAAGCTGTTGCTAGACAGAAGTAAAAGCCGTCTCCATCAGCTCCCATTGGCTCAGCCCCACTCCAATGACAGGCTTATCGGTTACCTGCACTCGCAGCTGGCTGGGAAAAAACTCATTTGACAATGTTTTCCCTCTGATAAAAAAGCCCAGTGCTGGATTCATGGGTTTGGATTAATAATTGTTCAGAGTTGTTGAGATAACAGCTGAATTTTCTGCAGATTCTTCAATTATTACAAAATTTAGCGTAAACTGTGAGACAGCCCAGCTCTCCTTCACCCTCCTAAAGATGCTCAGCCTCCTGACATGAGCACCAGCGGGCCGCTTGTGGGGTGAGCCAAAGCGTGTGATGAGCCCAAGCGTGTTCAGCCATGGCAACTCCGAGCTGGCACGTTGGTGAATATTCACAAACACCTGTGAAAATCCTGATTAGCTCTCAGAGGATGAAAATGGGCTGAATGTTGCCATTTAGATTGTTCAGAGCAAACATCGTTTGCAGGGAGCAGATTCCCACCACCCCTAATCATCCATGTGGGGTTTGCTCAGCAGCATTTTTTTGGGGGTTTAGGTGGTTGCAGCACAATGTTGGGTTTTTCCAAGCCCTTCCAATCTGATGCAAATAGGGATTAACCCCCAAATTTGTTTCTCACCCTCCCTGAGTGCTGGAGATCGTGGCAAAGCTTGCAGGGCATGTCAGCACCAGAGAGCAGCCGGTCTTTGGCTGCCTTGCTGCCCCCAAATTTGCTCTCAAAGCAGGGAGGGAATTTCAGGAGGGTTAAATAAGTGAGGTGGCAATGGGGACAAGCTCCCAGTGCTTTGTGCCACTGTGCAACCCCAGGGCTGTGCTGTGATGCCAGGGGGGCAGGCAAGGAAGAACCTGCCCTGGATCACCACAGAAGAGTGCTTAGAGAAATCTGTCCCTTGCCTGGAGCCCAAACCAGGCTTACTCTTGAAAGAGGGTCTCACTGAAATGTTTGAATGGTCAAGACTTCTGAAGTGTCTTTTTTTTTCTTAACTATGCCTTAGGCTGATGGCAAGGCAGGCTGAGTCACAGGCTGGTAAAGCCTTATGGCCTTACACCTCCTTTGGCAGCTTTTTTCAGCTTCACCCCAACACACCTGTGTCTTTCATCAGCCATCGCAGGGCAAGTCAGTGCTATGGGGTGGTGAGATAGAGGGCTAGAGGGGCAACAAGTTTGTCCACTCAGGTGGACAAACAAGTTTGGAGCTGTGGGGTGCCCCATGAATTTGTGTACCCCCCTGAGGGGATGCAGTTATATGGGCCAGGTCATATGGCCATAAGCAAAGCATCCCTCTGCTGTGTCTTTCCTCTGGGTCTGCTTTTCCAGGAGCAGAAAACAGTGCTGCTGCATTGCCTTTGGAATGCCACCATCATCTGACAGTTGCATGCAGGCTCACTGAGCTTTCACCTTTCGTATATCCTCACTTCCCCCCTGCCCCACGGGTAGAAGTGGAAATGACAGAGAGGAGGAAACAGAAAAACCTGCCCTAGCTGTGCTCCTCCTGCACCCCTCTGTGTGCCCCGTGGGGTTCGGTCCCTGCCATACCTCACCAGGTCCTGCTGACATTGCATGGCATTGTGCTGGGACTCAGCTGAGCTGCACCCTGAGGCTGGCACAGAGAGTGGTGCTGGCCCTGTTTTACAGCTTGCTGCACCAGGAACACACCTGGGAGAAACTGGAATAAGCAGAATTCAAAGACCTGCTGTGAGGCCGTGTTTCCTACCAGGTCTAGCAGAGAGTGCCCAGACCATGAGCTCACGGCAGAGCCCAGGTTATTATAGGCGTTGAAGGATGGTTGTGTTTACACGGGCCATTGTGAGGACCAAGATTTTTTCAGATGAGTCAGACACGTCTCAAAGCATTTCTGAGCTGTTCCTAGCTTCCTCTACCAGGCAGGGAGGAGTTAAGAAGGGAAGTGCAAGATGTGCCTGGTAATGGCACTGATGTGTGCGTCAGGTGTGCCTGCGTCACCCAGCTGCCTTGGCCACTTCCCAAGGCTGGGGCTGAGCTCTCCTTACCTCCCACAGGCTCCTGGGAAAAGCCTGAGATGATCTAGCCTGGCCAAGGGGGTGGTGGGCTCCATTCCAGGGTTGGCTGCTGTACCCCAGTGTGCTGCACCAGGCTCCTCAAAGTCCCCAGAGTGCTGGCAGCCCTCCAGCTCCCTCCACCCCCTGTCTCAGAGCCCGGGCAGTGGGACTGGGATAAGGGCTGACAGGGGCTGACCTTGAGGCACACTGCCAAAAAATATGAGTTTTCTATAACCATGGTTGTGCAGTTCCCTGGGGAACCACATAACTCCTTGGGTCCAGCCCCAGAACCCTTTTTAGTGCTCCCACACCCAGCTGGGGCACATCTCTGCAGCCACGTATATGTGACTCACCTACAGGCAGAGTCACTGCAGGTGAATATCACCCTGTCCCCACAACATCACAGCAGCCCATGTCACAGCTCACCAACATTCCCAACGTGCAGAGGTGACACAGCTCTCACTCACAGACGCTGGGGGAAGGAACACTGACCTGTGAGCTGGCCAAATCCCAACAGTGCCCCTCCTTAACACAGGGAGCTCCCCAAGCTGGAACAGCCCAGCTGCTGGAAGATGACAGAGCAGGGTGCTCTCTTGCACTGACCTTTCTCCACACGGCTGGAAGTCCTGGATTGCAGGGCTCCAGCTGAGCCCATCCCCTGCTCCTCTTGCCTTCATAGGGATGTCCCCAGATCAGAGGGGACAAGCCTGTACCCCAAGGAACCACTTACTCCAGCTACTGTCAGGCCACTCGAAGCACCTTTCAGTTGCAGGTGGGTTTTAAGCCCTGGAGCATGGCATGGCACTCAGGCCAATCTCCTGCCCTCTTGCTCTTGTAGACCTTCCAGATCAAATCATGCAGAATGTACACAAGGGTTTAGCAAGAACAGTTTTTAATTCAAACTGGACAATTATGTCAATAAGTTATTTAAAATTAAGTGTATTCTGTGCTCTTGCCCACACTGGACACTGATTAGATCGAGACTTTCTTCTCAGGCTTCATTGTGCAGCTGGATACCTACCAATCTATGGGGTGTGGTGGGCTCCATCCAAGAATCCTTCAAGAGCTAATTGATGTCATCACAAAACCTCTCCCAATGATTTTTGAGTGGTCTTGGGAACCTGGGGAGGTCCCAGCTGATTGGAAGCCAGCGAACATTGTCCCAATTTTCAAGAAGGACAAGAAGGAGGACCCTGGACTACAGACCTATCAGTCTCACTTGAGTGCCCAGTAAAATCACAGAAAAGATTATTCTGGGAGGTATTGAAAAACACCTAGAGGACAACACAGTCATCAATCACAGCCAGCATGGCTTCATGACAGGAAAGTCCTGCTTATCAAACCTGATTTCCTTCTACAACAGGGTAACCCACCTGGTTGATCAAGGGAAGCCAGTAGACATTATCTTTTTGAAGTTCAGCAAAGCTTTTGGTACCGTCTCCCACAGTATCCTTCCGGACAAAATGTCCAGCACACAGCTGGATAACCATGTTACATGATGGGTCAGCAACCGGTTCACAGGTCATGCACAAAGAGTGAATGGGGTGACATCAGACTGATGACCTGTCACTCATGGGATTACACAGGGCTCCATCCTTGGCCCAGTTCTCTTCAACATCTTCGTTAATGACCCAGGCACAGGACTTGTAGGAATACTAATCCTGCTCTGCTTTACACTGGTGTGGCCTCACCTTGAGTATTGTGTGCAGTTTTGGGCACCACAACATTAAAAGAGACTTTAAGCTGCTAGAGACAGTCCAAAGGAGGGCCGTGAGGATGGTGAAGAGACTGGAAGGGAAGCCTTATGAGGAGTGGCTGAGGTCACTTGGTTTGTTCACCCTAGAGGTGACTGAGGGAAACCTCTTTGCAGTCTTCAACATTCTCATGAGAGGAAGCGAAGGGGCAGGCAATGACTTCTTCTCTTGTGACCAGTGACAGGACTCGAGGAGATGGCATCAAGCTGAGTCAGAGAAGGTTTAGGCTGGATATCAGGAAAGGGTTTTTCACCCAGAGGATGGCTGAGCACTAGAACAGGCTCCCCATGGAAGTGGTCATAGCACCAAGCCTCTCTGAGTTCAAGAAGTGTTTGGACAACACTCTCAAGCACATGGCGGGACTCTTGGGGTGTCCTGTGCAGGGCCAGGAGTTGGACTCTATGATCCTGACATATCCCTTCCAACTCAGCATATTTTATGATTTATGAAAGAAAGCGAGGAGGAAAGTGGTGGTTTACTGCCCCTGCATGGTTTGCATCTTTGGGCATCAGCAAAGCACCTCAGTCCTTCCACAGGAAAACCTGCCACTTCCGTCTGGGAAGGGGACAACCCCACCGAAGGCACCGAGGATGTCCTGGTAGCCCCCATCACATGCCCATGGGAGCTCCTCCAGGTGACACCAGGACCCTACTCCTCCCAAGGTGACAGATGAACACACTGCAGCCACAGCCCTCATTTTTGTGCACAAGCTAGAGGCTGCAGACAGCGTTTTTGGGAGATTGCTGGTGTTCAGGTGTCACCATGTCTCCATCCCTGGCAGGGCTGGGTACTGGGCAGAGCCCATGGAGTACAAGCCCTGGAGAGGGAGGTCAGTGGTGACCTCCACCTTTCAGAGCTGAAGGCACCGGGATGGTCCAAAACACATGGAGAAGACGCTGTCCCCCATCACAGGCCACTTGCCATCAGGTCTGTGGGCCAGTACTGGTCATCCAAGTACTGGCTGCTGTCTGCAGTGGGGTCTGTGATGGGGCTGGGGGGCTGGGGGGGCAGGCTACGGGCCAGCTCCTTCTCCCACTGCACCTCCACCAGTCTGTACAGCTCCATGGCTGTTTGAGCATCTTCCACTGACGAGTGTCCTTTGCAGCCAACCTGAGCAAAGGGGGAAAAGCCTCAGTTAGATAAAAGGGGCAGCAAAAATCCAACAGATCATGCTGTCTGCTTGCTCAGAAGTACACAAATGCTGTGGGTTTTGGAGACAGCAGAGGTTTGATGCAACCAAGGAGATACAGGTATCTCTTCAACAATTTTTGGAGTGCACAGGTCCTGTCCACGTTTTACTGAGATGCTTAATGGTCAGCCTGGGAGCTCCTGGGCTCTCCCAGATTATTTACAGCCAGAGGCACAGGGTGAAAAAGTGTCATCTCCATCTCACAAAAAACACCCATGGAGGTGGGAGGACCAGGCTGACCACATAGGTTTGTAGCTAACCCAGGAATTGCTTCCCATCTCAAGGTTCCTGGTGCTTACCTGGATCCTTTTATGGAGCAGGTGCCTGGCTAAGTTCTTGAGCGAGACATTGGCCCTGACAGGCAGCCCTGCCCTCTGCTTCAGCAGAGGGATCTGGCTGGTGTCTCGAGTCCTGTCTTTCGGGTGGAAGTACTTCAGGGCTTGGAAGTCATTGTGGATGGCGTGTCCTACCACAATCTTGTCTTTCAAGATCTTCAGGATCTGGAAGTCAGAAAGGGTTAGACAGGCAGGACAGCAAAAGAAACACCAATTAAGCATAAAATAAAACATTTTTTATTAAATTAAGCTCCTTGGCTTCCAGATTTTAGGTTCCCAGAAGGGAGCAACAACCACCGAACCAACCCACTGCACAGCTTCAGAGGAGTCCCATCCTGTGGTTGCGTCTCTGCCTCAGAGCAGCTCAGCATGGGCCACCAAAAACCCCTACTTGTGTCTGGCAGGTAACACACACTCTTTTTTTTTTTAAATTTCTCTTTTTCCTCACCTCCGCCTGGGCAGCCTTGAAGGGAATCGCCCTCTTCATGTGCTGCTTGGTGATGCCGCTCCAGCGTGTCCGGAAGTCCACGATGGGGAGCTCGGGCTGAACGTACTTGTCATAGATGACATCCCCCTCGTAGTTCACCACGGAGCACCGTGCCAGCTCACTCAGTCTGCCCTGAGGGCCGGTGCCCACCATCTCACAGTCAATGGCCACGTACTTGCCCGGGCGCAGGACCAGAGAGGACATTTGCACCTTGGAGCTGCCATTCCCCTGGGACAGCAGCACGGAATGGTGCCTGGCTATGCTGTCTGGAGAGGCAGATGGGGACAGGGATGCAGACATGACCCGTTTGGGCTTGGGGACCTTTCCAGAGCGCTGTGTTGTGATGCCATTTGCCTTGGTGAGGGCCATATGTGCCTCTGGCCCCACCATGGGGGTCTGAGTGCTCTGGTGCCCGTGGGGGTTCAGCAGCCCCTTCTGCTCCAGCAGCACTCGGCGCTCCAGGAACCGCTGGTGCTTACGGCTCTTCTTCTTACTGCGGTCCTGCGGCGAGCTGGAACCCTTCGGGGCCTGAGGACCCTCCATGGGGGGGTCATGGGTGCCTTGCAGGGTGGGAGTGGAGACCTTTGGGGCGGGCAGCAGCGGGGTCATCTGCCCTTTGCCAGGTGGCATTCCTGCTGGAGCGTGCACAGGGGGGTATGAGTGCCGTGCAGACCCCGTCAAAAACGACGCGCATACCCCGTAGGAACCACCCCCATCCCGCAGGCACAGACAGGAGCTATGGGTCAGGGAAGAGGGGGGAAGTGCACAAGGACACACTGTCACATCCTGTCCCCACCCCCTCGCCGCTCGTTGCCCGGACCCAAGCTGCCCCATTCCCGGTCCTAGGGCCCCACCCACTCTCTTGCCGATCCGCAGCCCCCCTACCCACCCCACTACCCCTCCTGCCCACCCCTATTACGTGCTCCCCAGGGCCCTGTCCGCCCATTACCCGGGCTCTCTCTGCCTCGCTCCGGGTCCCAGCACCCTGCCCGCCCCATCACCCATCCCCAGGCTCCTGCCTGCCTGCCTGCCTGCCTACCCACCCCCACTGTCACCCCTGTCCCCCTTGTCCCCGTGTCCCCCGCTCCTGACCGGGCCCGGCGCTGTCCCCACGTGTCCCGCCCGGAAGCCGCCGCTCACACACGCCCGGGCAAGTCCCGCCGTGGCCCCGCCCCCTGCACCCCATTGGTCGAATGGCGGCTGATTTGCATGCGGGGGCGGGGCCCGGAGGGGCCGGGCGGTGGGCGGGGCTTCTGGGGCCCCGGTTATAGCGCGAGGGGGAAATTGGGAATGTCTGAGGGTGTGTCTGGGATTTATGGCCCAGAGCCAGGCTCTCAGGGCTTCAGGACTCTCTCACCTGGTGGGGAGGGCACCTTCGGGGTGCTGGGGTTTGGGGGTGGGATACAATTTTATGTATATTTTGCGTATTTATGCATAATTGGTCAACAGAGTGTTATCAGAATCAAAGTTGTGACATAAGGATATGTGCAAGAGAAAAGTACACAAAAAGTAAATTCATTGCTTTGACACAAGGTTGTTGTTTTAGGAGGTCAACTATGGTGATTCAGTTTGCCTTTTGTGTTTTGGAGGGTGCATTTTATTTTGGGGCACACAGCTCCGTGCCCTGGAGCACAGCCTGTCATGGATATGCTGCAGTTTTCCTCTCTGTTTCCTGCGATGCAGTGCTGGCCCTGTGGGTATCCCTCCTGAGGTGGGGTGGGCTGAGGCACAGCAGCTCCTGCAGGGTTTGCATCCTCCAGGCTGTGCTCCCCAGGGTTGTGGGGGGCAGCTCTGGCCAGGGCATGGTTGAAAGTGGGGTTTCAGACCTGCCTCTCGTTGCTTCACTCTCAAGGTTCACAAAAGCAACATCCGAGGTGGTCAGAAGTGGAGAAGGGTCACAAGCAGCCCCAGCCACCAACTTGTCCTCACGCCTTCAGCGTCGCTGCAGAGGCCGTGCGCCCTAGGGCAGACTGTGACTTGTTGTGGTGGGATGAGCCATACAACAACAAAATCACTAGTCTTCCAGAGGGAACCAGGCACAATGTCCATCCTTGTCGCAACGGGCCCCATTCTGAGCATTCTCTCCCCCTGCCACAAATGGGGCTCATGAGGATGCAGGACAAGTGTTTTCATGCTCCGTTGTTCCCCTTTTTTTATCACCCGTGAGCTTCTTCAGCCTGGTTGCAAAGAAAAGATTTAGAGCACCCCATGATTTATTTTTTCATATTTCCTTTATGTTTTTCTTTTGGCCGATAAACCTCTTCCTTAAATCTGTTGCTCTGTGTTTTGCATCTATTCCTTCCGTCCCTGCTGTTCAGCTAATTAATCCCCCTTTACTAAGAGTCATTCAAGTGTCCCATAATACCTTGTTAGGGAGGCCTGGCAGGTCTCTATGCAGAAATTTATACTATTTTCTGGTGATTTTGGTGGAACGGTGCATTAACAGCCCTTGGGGATAGTTCATTTGATATTCCTGGGCCTCTTTGCCCTGTTTTTCTCCTCCTAAGTGTGTGTGAGCTGACCACCATCATCACAGGACTGATGAGCCCTGATGTGAGGGAAATGGGCTTGCACTGCTGGTGGCATGTCTCCACCAGCTCTGGGCAGACAGGGTGGTGGTGTCACTGGCTGCTGTTCTCCTTCACACCCTGTATTGAGATGAAAGGTTAAAGTGCCTCGACTTGGTTGACAGCTTCTCCCCAGACACACTGGTGTTCCACTTATGGGTCTGATCACTCTTGTCTTGTCTGCAACAAACCCCATCCATCTCCCTTCCTTTCCCAGGCTGCGTATTTTGCGAGAGGCATGTGATTCTCTTTGGCAGTGCAACGTTTTAGCTGTACCCTCATGACTACACAGAAACCTCGACAGGAGAAATTATGGCATGCGGGAAGGAAGGGAAAATCTCGTCCTGCTTTCCCAAGGTGACCAGGCTTAGGAAAGAAAATAGTGCAGAATAAAAGACAACAGTGCTGAACAGTGCTGTTGTTTTTGTCCCCTGCCCCAGATATAAGGATGGAGGTGAAAAAGAATATCTCTGTATGGGTCCATTGGTGTGCCGTGGTCTCCTGTGATCCCATTGACCCGTGGGTCATCAGTAGATGGTTCTAACACAGCAGATGGGTCTCCCCTCAGCAGAAGCCTAGTGCTGAACACTCACCTCCACAAGGTCCTGTGGCTGTGCTAGGGATGGAGGGTTTGGTACTAGATGGTAAAAATCCTGTTCCAGATGTGGCAGATGAGCTGAGATGAAGGCAGAGCGCGCCAGAGCCCCAGAGAGGTTTCTGCAGTGTTTGCACAATTTGAAATAATAATGAAATCTATAAAACTCTGGGTAGAGCACGACTAGAATAACAGGCTAAATTTGTCGGATGAATAATTTACTAGAAGTGATTGGCCCCGCTCCAAGTGAGACAAGCACCAGCCTGGTCTTAGGCTGAGAAGCCTGAGTATCTCTGTCCTCAGCTGGGAGCTGGTCCCTCCCCTGCCCACCAGTCATTGCTCCTGCCATAAAAAGCTGGTCTCTAGCCCAGGTGCCTGTTCCCAAGTCATCACTGCCCAGGGCTACAGGGATTCCTGCAGAGCTCCCAGTCCCCTCCAGAGTTGTCTGCTGTTCATTTTCAAGGCACTGCTTTGCAGCGTGGAGGTGGTGGCAGTGGGTGTCTGTCACTGGCTCCAGGCTCATGGACTCACCCATCCTCTGCCTCTTTCCTTTCTCCAACCACTTCTCTGTCCTCGGCCATGGTGCCGAGTGGATGGAAGAACAGACGCATCCTGACATTTGGGATGGGAAGGGAGATGAAGTCCCAGTGCTGAGAGGAGATGGCGACTGCAGCCTCAGCAGCCAATTAATGTGATCATGTTTATGAATGCGGATCAGTGATTCCAGGTAAACTCCCCAAGAGCAATGCTGCAGGCGAACAAAGCCTCCTGCCCACCCGGGAGCCTGCCAGCGGTCCCTGCCAGCACCAGCACGTTCCTGCTGTGACTCTAAACTGCCTCATTTCCTAGTGCCAGCCTGGACACGCATCATTTTGTCTCCTATTACCTCAATGCCAGAGCTCATCTTAACAGCACTGGTTGCACCATGTCCTCCTGGACTTCTTTGTTCCCTCCCTGCCAAGGAGGATGGCTGGTGGGAATGCGGAGCTCAGGCACAGGTTAACTCAGAGAAGGCAGCAAGGACCCAGCTTTGCCTCCATGGGTGATGAGGGACTGCTTAATCATCCCAGGCTTTGCAGGCTGCATGCAACTACACATCTGTAGTTGGGACACCCTGCCAGGGATCCCTGAGCTGCTCCCATCACTCTGAATAGGCTTGTGGGAGGCTGGTTTGTGTCCACCAGCATCCAAAAGATCAAACAGAAGCTGGGAAGCTACAGAAATAGGTTGGGGCAGTGACTGATGCCTTGATGGACCTGGTTTCCTTTAGGGAAAAAAAGTGTTATCATAAAGGGAACACTTGGAAACATCACCACCATCCTTTGGTGCAAGGGACCAGCTCTGGCAACCTGTGCCACCTGGCTGAAGAGTCACCAGCTCGTGGCTGAGACCACCAGCATGAGGGTGTCAGAACAGACAGGCACCATGTCACTCCCTGGCCTTTGGCAGGATGGGTCCATAGCAGAGGTTCAGCATGGGGATCCCCATGACACTCCTCTGTTGCCATGCTGGGTTGCCCATCCTCAGCTTTCCCCCCTGAGCCCACTTGTGCAAAACCTCCAGGAGACTGTATCCCTCCTGGATAAGGGTGGGGATGGACTGTGCACCAGAGCACCCACTCAGCCTTGAAAATACTCAGTACTCGAAAGTCCTGTCGGAAAGCAGAAAACCTTGTCCTTTCTCTTGGAGCACCAAGAGCCATCCTATTTTTCTGACACCTCCTCCAGCACTCCATGGAAATTGCCTGTATCCCTCCAACATGGACAGACCTCCTCCTTAGCCATGTCCTGGAGGGTGTCAGTGCTCTGGGGATGCTGTCAGGGATAAGGAGGGATGCTGCCTGAGCAGGAGATAAGGGCAGATGATGCTGCCATACGTCTCCCACCTCACTCCACGTTTTCTGGCTCACCCCCAGGAGAGCAGTGAGCAATTATGGGCCACGCGGAAGCTTCATTATTGCCCTGTCGTGGCCTTGTTTGACGAGATGTTTTATTGCCAAACTTATTAAAAGTGAAACGTGCAGTTTCTGCGTGGCAATTTCCTGTCTGCAGTGATAAGCCGGGCTCTGCCTGCTGTGTAATAAACAGTTATTTTTATGTATGGCTCTGGCTGGGGTGAAAGGGAGGAGAGAGGGCCTGGCTCGTGTTAATTGCGATGGTTAATGGGATCTATATCGGGCACAACATGTGAGAGGGTGTGTGTCCTTCCCCTACCACACTGTGCAACAGAGTGGCCTCCCGTGGTTTCGTGCTCTGGGTGCTGGTAGTGGGGACTGTGCAGGGTCTCCTCCCTCAGCATAAGGGAATAAGAGGGATTAGTCTGAAACTCCCTTGTCTGCCTCATCTCAGCCTTTTCTCACAAACCAGGGACCCGCTGTGCAGCCCCCTGAGACTCCCTCCCTGCAAGGGCTGTCCTTGAGCTCCGCTGATTCCACTCCTGCATGTGGCTGGAGGGAGATCCAAATCCTGGGGGGCTTTGCTTCAGCCTCCCCAGATTTTCCTGTCTGCCCAAGAGCCAGAGTGGCAGCAGTGGCATTTGCAGGTGCCACCAGCGGCCAAAGCCCAGAACATCCACTGTGTCACCTCCCACTGTCTCTCCTTGGGTGCCCATAGGAGGCAGGTGCTGGAGAGGATACAGTAGGAGCATCAACAGACACACTACTGTCAGAGAAAACCCTGTCACTAAAGGGCTTGGACTGGCAAAAATCCGATAAATATCAGCAAAGCTGATAAATATAGTTTCAGAAACCATCTTGTCAGAAACATTTTGTCATTAGGTGTGCGGTCTGCATTTTGGGTTAATTATAGCATTTTAATAGGTTTTGAAAGGAAACAGCTTTTTAAAATGCAAGATGTCAAAACTGCATTTACAAAAATCCTGGTTGCCTTTTTTTTTATTTTATTTTTTTTATTTTCCAGACCTGGCCAATGCTATTAGTGGAACTCAAGCTGAAACTGCGTAACTTTCCCCAATAAACAATTTGTCGGAAAAATTCCTCCTGGCTCTGGGAGATCTGTTCGTTATTTGTCAGCAGTCAAAACCCCGTTGGGTATTTCCCATCTGACTTCTTTTCTTAACAGCAGCTTTATTGGTCTGGGAATTAACAGCAGAAGATGCGATACTTGCTATTCATTGCAGTCATCCCAAATGCCATTCATCCCATCAGGCCACGGCTCCACAAAGCAGAAGCTCCTCTCCTTTCTCCAATGCATTGTTTTTTGGTAACTACGGAGTATTTTATCCCCTGATTTCCTCCCTGCATCCTCCTGATCCCTGCAGAGTGCACCAGTATCCCTACGCTTGGAGCCACATAAGGTCCCCTCCTCCCTAACCCCCGAATCCATCCCCATCCCTGCTGCCCATCTCAGCCTCTTGCTGGGCAAACTCCCTCCATTGCCAGCTCGGGCCCTCATTAATTTGTATTGCAGCGTGTGTCGCGGGCTGATGTGTAATTAGAGCTCCTGAAGCCTGTCTCATGCTGTAATTGCCATGACAGGGGCCACAGCATATCCGCTTGTTAATTAGTAAACCACAATATCCCGGGGGCTCGTTGAGAGCCGCCTTAATTGTATTTCAGCTGGAACAGAGGGATAATTACCCTTTGCTAGCACTGCCACTTTCAAATTTAAAAAAAAAAAAAAAAAAAGAGAAAGGAAAACCCAAATTGAGCTCCTCTCCCTCTCGACATCCGCCACTTCTACCCTTGGCTGCCCAGGGACCTGGTTTTGTCCCTGGGTTGAAGGGGAAGGGCTGTAGAGCTCAATGGCCTGGGGACAGGATGCCAAGAGGTTTGCAAGGGGACACATTCAAACTGGTGGTAACTGAGCTGCCCTGGCTCTGAGGGCACTCTGCTCCTACAAACCCTGTGGCAGCGTGGCCCCAGCCTTCTTGGCTTTGATGGACCCCAGAGGTGTATCATCATCTTTCTCAGTTCCTTTCTTGGAACCTCAATGGGCAATGAGAATCTTCTGGGACCAGGTTAAAGCTTTTCCCTCCACAGGAAGGATTTCCCTGCAGGGTTTGAGATCACTCTTGTAGTGATCATGGGGGGAACACAGGGCTTTGGTGCGAGATGAAGGAAGTGCTGATGCTCATCATCACCTTTCTGTGGGTACCACAGGCTCCAGAGCAGCTCTGCAGGGGGGCTATTGTCTGGTCAGAGATCTCTGGGGAAGGTTAACCTGGGAAGAGAAACTAACACATGACATCTGTCCCTTCTCCTATGCTTCTCCCTGAACCAACACAAATAGCTCAGTAACCATCAGCCCTGCTGATGATTCCTGCTGTTCAAATAATCGTATAATGGACAACTGGCCTTCAGGACCTGGTTTGTGAATTGGCTTAAATAATAGTCCTGGCTCTCCCCTGGGAAGCTACAGGTCAGCCTTGAAGAAAAGATCAGTACAGTGGCTCCAAGCATTAGTAAAACGACATAACTGAAGCAAAGAGCCTTGAACATAATTATAGCCTAAGAGCTGTGATGGGAACTTGACGACCTGAAACCATCTCCTGGACTTTAGTGCAATCAACAGATTGACACTGCTGGGTCCTGAAGGTTGGTTTTTGGAAGCTGTGCACTAGGGTTGAATGCCAGAGCAGGCAGAGAAGCAGCACAGGTGCCTGTTCCAAAGACTGGAGCTAGAAAAGGGTCTCAAATGCCATGGAAGAACCAGATGGAGCCAACCACTGGAACGCTCCGCATATAATTGAGGGCACCTTCAAGGGTGAGCAAGAGGTGGCTGCCCACCTCCAGGATGCTCCCACTGCTGCCATGCAAGTCACTGTCATTAGAGCTGGGAATGGAGTTTATAGTCGAGTAACCACAACAACTTTGCACAAATTAAACAACATACTACAGGTTAATTAGATTTCTTACAGCTGCCTGCATTAACTTAGCCCTGTCGCCTGCTGTCGGAAGGGGATGGAGCCCCTTTGAAATTCACAGGCATTATCACCAGGAGATGTGGATGGCTGTCTACCCCTGGACACCCATACCAGTGTGGGCATGAGTGACTACCTCCTCTTCTTGGAAAGTCCTTAGTGCAAGAGATGAGACCAGGTGGAGAGGTAGCTGTCCTGCACCAGCACAGGGGCTGGGCTAGATCTCCCCAGCTGGCATTTCAAACCTACCTTCTCCTAAGATGATCTTTAAGAAAAATAGGTATTTTTGCAGCAGAGTCTCTCTCTCATTATCCCAGAGTGCCATGTGAATGCAAATAAACAAATGAGACCCCTTCAACAACATCTGAGAATGTGGCTTCATATTTTTAAACCAATTTCCTTCGACCGTGTCAGGGCCTGTTTTGTGTTTGCTCGACAATTATGTGGCTAATGAGGACAGCCACGGTTACATCAGGCGGGATTAGGAAGAATAAGGCATCAAATGTTGCAGTGCATAAGACAACTGTTAACTAATGGGGGCTTGGATGGCATGTCCTGGGGGCAGGTGGCTTCTCACAGGGATCCAGGTGCTGTTTGGAAAGAGATGGAGCAGGCAGCAGGCAATGGGCAGGCTGGCCAGAAGGTGAGGGAGATTTCTGGCCCCTGCACGGTGGCTGTGCATGTGGGAAATGAGAAAGTTGAAATAGTTAGGGAAAGTACCACCAAGCACATGACCCTGAGGTTTTCCCATGGAGGCAGAAACAGACATGAGTGTTCTGATGGAGAATGAGGCACCAGCCAACTATGAGCACCTTACAGACCTCAGCAAAAAGGGGTCAAAAGCAATAGGGGAACTGAGCCTCATAACTGAGATCACCAAGACATTGGTATTTTAGCTGAAACCTTCCCACCCTGCCTTCCTGACAGTCAGCATGGAGCTTCATGCAGCATTTCTAAGATGGCTAAGGCCATCTTCCCACCCTCTTGAAGAGGGTGCGGAAGTAAAGCAGGGACTATGCCTGATGCTGCAGTGAGACCCCGCTCCCTGGGTCACATGCACAGCCAGCAGAGGCTTTCAGATGCCTCCTCTCACCCACCTCTCTGCCAGCTCTTCCTCTGCCAGCTCTGCCATGATGATCTCCCATCGATCAATCATCCAGAGTCTCCCTCGTGTGCCGGAGGGCTGCGCCTCTGCTCCCAGCAGGAGCTCTTGGTGTTCAATGAATTCCTACAACCACAGCTGCCAGCTCTTCCCTGCTGGGGAGGCAGCCACGGTGGCTGTGCTGCTGTCCAGAGGGGCTGTGTTTATTCCCCTTTGGACCCTCCTCCTCCTGAACTCTTAACCTGTGTTTCAGCTGCATCTTTCTACAGAAACCTCTCAGCTAAAGTGAACAAGCACAGGTTCACCTACAGATGGATGGATGCAGAGCCATGACTGTGGCAGAGGTGCCTCCACATGTCCATATGAAGACTTGAGCAGGAGACTGCCCAAGATGTCAACCAACCTTAAACCACAGCCTTCTGGTGCACCTACAGGTTGGATCTTGTCACAGCAGGGCACAGAGCTGAGCATCTCATCCTCATATTCCTCATCCTCCCTTGCCAGTGCCATCAGGGAGCTTAATCTCAGAGTCCAGTGGTTCACCAAGTCATCCCAAGGTCTAGGAGCCAAGGGGAAGCAGAAGGAGCTCATGGATACACCTTAAACTCTCTTTCTCACTCTGGTCCTTGCCCAGTCTCAGGGTCTCAGCCCAACCACAGGCTGTAGACCTCAGCACCATGCCAGCCCCTTCCCTGTCCCTGCTATGGCCACCCCACCTGTGCCTGCCACCCACCTTCCTGGAAGAGGATGGCACATGTGCTGAAGAGCTTCCCTTGAGCACAGCCACTGAATTGCACTCCAGATGACTAATTTGTGCCCTAATCGGTGTGGAAACGAACGCCAGAAAGCACTGGAACACCGAGAAGTGAAGCTCTCCATCTTGGTTTCCTTCAGGGAAATGGTCTTAATTAAGTGTCTTGCAAACAGAGATAATTTCCAGCTACGTGTTGAAACAGGAGCCAGGGTGGAGGGTGTGGCTGAGACCAGCATCTTTTCCTCACTGGGTCCACTTGGCCATTGCAAAGCTGATCCTCACACCTCAGCATCTCCAGGGCTTACCCAGCTATGCCTAGACCTGCAGGACATCCCCCTGGCTCTTGCACCTCCACTACTGTTCCGCAGCCCCAAGAGTACCTTCCCATTTTACCAGTCCAAGCTGTACTGACTCTGCTGGTGTCGAGTCCATCCCTACAACCTCCACCAGTGTTTGCATTACGGTTATTGAACCTTTGTCTCACTCATTAATCAACCTTGGGCTCTCTGCTGGAGTTCTTTCTGGGTGTATTTGCTCTAGACAAGCAATTGAATCCCTACTCGCCATGGTGGGTGGTCTCAGCCATCCCTTCCTGCTCTGCTGATGGGAGCATTCCAGCAAACTGGAGTGGCCTCGTGTTGCTTTGCTGGGCATGCTAGAGCCCGTGGCAACATGCTGGCACCATGGGAGACACCCAGTGACCCCTGGCACAGGTGGGAAAGGGAATCTAGGGATGCAGGCTGCCATGGAGAGCTGCCGGACCTGGCACTGCTGCCTTCAGAGCATGGCTGGCATTGAGACGCCCCAGCCCCTTCCCCATGGCCTCGCTGTGCACAGCTGTTCCCTTAGAAATAGCTGTTGCCATGGTTTTTCCAAAGAAAACACATCTCTCCCCCCCTTCCCCACCACCACTCCCCACCGCCTTAACCTTGTGACAGCAGTGATGACGTGGCTCCCTAAGAAAGGCCACTTCACGTAACTATGGTAACAATTAGCTTTCTCTTGATTTTACCTCGGGGGTGATGCTGGGGAGAGGGACCCAGAGGTGCTCTCCTGGAGCGGGTGCTTCCCCTGGCCCTGCACCCACAGCCAGGGCTGGCACATGCAAGTTCACCGCTGCAGTGTCCCAGGCAGGTGTGTCACTCAGACACAGGGATTTCTGCAGTCCCCCTTTACCTCAGGTGCTGGGGACAACACCCTAATGCCTGGTCTAGCTGGATGAACCCCAGGAATCTACACAAGCCCTAAGCATCTCAGCAAGGCTCTGCTGGCCTCCAGCAGTGGCTGGTGCAGGGAGCTTGGGGGAGCATTCCCCAAGGCATGGGAATGGTGGGAGCTCCTGCAACCCCTAGGCTCACTGCAGAAGCTTGGGGAAAGGAAGGGGGGAAGCAGCACGTTGTGGCAGAGAAGGATTGGGAGTCAGCTCAGATTTCTGGGCTGGGAGCATGGCAGGGGCATCTGCAGCCTGAATGAGAGGTGCCTCTGCTCCCAGCAGCGGGCGGGTAAACACGGTGCGAAGCCTCTCCTTAGGTACATCAGAGTCACAGCTGCCGACTGCAGCAACTAAAATAAGCATTTTCCTGCTTTTTATTCCTCTGAGCCCGGCAGAGCCCACTCAGCACTAGGAGTGGAGCTGGAGTCTATTCTTAGCTCTGCAGGGAAGGGAGCGGGAGTCCCTGCACTGCTGTCGTGCAGGGCTGGGGGCTGTCAGGTCCCATCCCCTCATGGTCCCCAGGAGCCTGGCCCGACACCAGGGTGGTATCGAGGCAGGAGGGGCTGCACCCCAATGGGGACAAAGTCCTACTTTATAGCCAAGGAGGAGTTAGGGAGACAGTGGGAGGGAGGGATGCCCCAGCACCTCTCTCAGCATCACTGCAGGATTCAGCATCCCTGAAGGAGAGGCTGCAATGCAGGTGGCTCTGGAAGGAGTCCCCACGCTTGCAGAGCTGCTCTTCTGCCTGGGCATGTGGGGGTTGGGGGAGCCTCAATTCACAGCTCCCACTGCCTCTGGGGACAGGAGGTTTAAGGCGAGTTAAGGAGTCCAGGCTGAGTCAGCCCTTGTCCTGTGCTGTGCCAGGATCTGACTTGCTTTGCCCAGCCCCAGCCATGAGGTGCTGGCACTGCCCGCCCCAACACTTCCCACTGCCTTCTGGCTGCACAGCACTGACTGTGGCCAGGAAATCAGGGAGCTGCTGGCCACCAGCATCCAGCATCACACCATCCCCACATTGCACTGGGGGTCCTGCTTCAAAATGTGGGGAGATTTGGGCTGACTTCCAAAGCAGTCTCCAGGAGCACCAGGCAGAATGCAGGGAGGAAATCACCCATACTGGACACAGTGTGGCCAGTCCAGCACTCAGCTCTGCTCTCTACCCCAGCTCTGTGAGGAGCAGGGGAGGCTGGGGGGGTGGGCAGGGATGCAGCTGTGCATGGGGGGCCATGGGGAAGAAGCCCCAGCTCCATAGCAACAGGTACTCTCCACGTAATGGAGTCCTTTCCGCTCGGCCTCCGCAGCCGCCAGCCTTATTCACATGGCCATAAATAATTCAATTTTCTCATTCACACACATGAATGCTGCGGGCCGGGGCTCCGGGTGCGCTCAGCCTCCATCTGTCTCGGGGGGAAGGGGGAGGCAGGCCCTGATAATAGACTCCAGCATTTGTTTAACATGGATGAGTGTGGCCAGATGGCCTGGGGACAGGAGGAGGGAATGGGGAGGTGGGAGGTGAGGGATGCCTTAAACCACTGCTGGCACCCTGAGCCTCCCCTGGATGAGGAGGGGAGGAGAGCAGGGGACTGTTGTGAGGATGAGTTATGGCACCTCCAAATCAACTCTAGGACCTCCAAATCAGCCTTGGAGATGTGGGCTTTCGGGCTGGGAGTGGGTTAGGTGAGTTCACGCAGCCCTTCCTCTCACTGTGCCTTTGTTGCCTTCCTGATGGGGAAGAAGGAATGGAAAAACATTGGGCTGTGCCATGCCGTGCCACAGATCTTCCTGATTCCTGGCGAGACCCTATCTCAGCATGCACTGGGAGCAGGGGAGTCAATCTATAATTCAGATAATTTAGTGGAAGATGGTGAAGGGGAAGCACAACCTTGGGGTGCTGCCAATCACTGCCCTGACCCACACTGCCAGGTAAGGGCCAGCAGCCCCCAAAATAACCCCAGAGAATAACAACCCCAGTGATGGAGACACATGGCAACTTGCTGGTGCAATTAGCAGGATCCAGGCCAACCCCTGGCAGGGGCACAGCAGGCCTGGCAGGAGAAAACAAGGGAATTAGCTGGGTTAAGAGACTGTGCTGGAAAAGCCTGCGTGTCATTGCTGAGGAGCCGGTGCCTGCTGCGTGCACACACCGAGTCAGGCTGGGAGGTGAGAGATGCTGGCTACTGCCTAGTGGCATTGGTTCCTCACCTTTCCTCCCTGTGGCTTGGGCACAGACCAGCCTGAAGCATGCCAAGGGCAGCATGAAAGCTGGCACCTTCATCCCCTCTCGGTGTTTGACCAGAGGGAGCCATCACTCCAGCACACAGCAACATCCTGAGCCTTGGGTGGGCTCAGACCCTGATGAGAAAATAGACTAGGGAGGAGCCTTGAAGGTGGAATTGGCCACTTCATCTTAACTCTGCCTCCTGTGGGCAAAGGGTTGGATTCCTCATCACCAGAGCAAGGTCTAAATCTCATTCCCCACCCAGAGAAATCCCTGTTGGAGACCGCATCTGTGTTTAAGACAGTGGCAAACAGGCATTTAGCCTCAAGCTCAGGTACCATCTCAAATTGAAGCCTACAATGCTGGCAGGGGGAATTTGGATGCTGCCAGAAGGAGGGTCAAGAAAGAAGCCCATGCTCTGGTAGTGTGATCAATCACCAGCCTTGGAGGAGTTTCCCCTGAGGGAATGGGGGAGGTGGAAGTGCCTGCTGGGGGGAGCTGGCATTCCCTGGTTCCACAACGTATTGGGGTAGGACACGTGTGTCTGTATTTGGGTGCCCTCACACACAGGCAAGAGTTCTTTTCTGGGTACATGCTCCTGCAGGATTTTGAAGCAGGAAAAGAGGGCCAGCTACATAGTGCATCCCTGGACCATTGGGCTCAGACAGCCACTACTCCACAATTCCTCCCGCGTGTTGTATATTCCCTGCCCGTTCCATGTGTTCATCTGCACGAGCCAGACCTCACACCCTGTGTCTGTTCAGCTGTATGTGCACCTTCTAGAGCCACTGGAAAAGCAGGCAGCCCTCACCCATGCCTATCTACTATTAAATAAGCTCCTGCTTTCCATGGCTGCTGCTCAAGCAGTCTCTGCCCCATGCAACGCGCAGGGAGTGGATGAGCCTGACTGTGCACCTGGGAGCCAACCCCCTCAAAAGCCCTCTGCCACAGACCCTTCATCCCCTCTGAGCTTTGCCCGTGGAACAGCAGCCTTAGCCTTCCCAAAGCCTTCTAAAGCAAGGTGAGTCCACCCAGGGCTGCCCTGTGCTACGCTGGAGTGCTGAGCATAGCCAGAGCTCCCAGATTTACAGACGGCACTCATGGGGTGTGCCTGTGGCAGCAGTGGGGGCAAAGGTGACAGAACAACACAGGAGCTGCAGGTTTTCCCTCCAAGTCTCCCAGGCCATTGCTGAGAAGTTCAGGCTGTGTCGCTGCACTTCTGCTGCTACCAAGTGGGCAAACACCAAGGCCACCCAGGCAGAAACTGCCACCTGTCAGACAATTCACATTTTGCTACTTCCACTTAAAAAACAGGCCCAGCCTAATCCCTCTGCATCTTTTGAGGGACGGATGGTAGAAACATGCCACTGCCTATCCCTTCAGATCCCAGCACTGCAGAAGCGGGATGTAGACAGCCCGATTCCAGCAGGATCCCAGGGTACCAGGGGCAGCTGCATCCCTTGCTCAGATCCTCAAGGATGGACCACAGAGTCACTGTATTGTGGTCCCCTGCCCATCCTACCCCATGTCCCCCTGCCAGCTGTTCCTGGGAAGGCTGCAGAGGCATCCCAGGCTATTCACTGTGGGGTTTGCCCCAGTTGCTTTGCTCCCATGACAGCCAACCCTGTGGGACCAGCGGCTCTGTAGCTGTTGGGAGTCCATGCAGGCTCCAGCGGATCTGGAACTGCAGGCAGCTGTGGGCTTGGGAAGACCTTCAAGGACTGCTTGGTGGGAACTGCCAAGGAGTTTGGTGACTTGCATGGTCACCACTGGGGTATGTCCAGTGGGAAGGGACATAACCTTCCTCTCAGGGTGAACACACACACCAATCCCTGCACACACATCTCCACCCTGGTCTTCTCCAAGCCTCTCACAGACCTTTTTTCTACCTTGCTCCCTGCCCACACATCCAAGTGACACCAAACGGAGGCACTTACCTGCCGCTTGCCCCATCAGAAGGACAGTGGGACAAAGCCCTGGGGACAGGGCAGAGATGGTCCTTCCTTCCCCTAAAATGAGGAGTGCAGCTCCTCTCCTCCTGTCTTTGCCTGCTCCTACAGCCTGCACCATGACTCCTGGCACCACTCGTGGCTCCTGGAATCACCCGTGGCCCTTCAGGGCTTGGTCATGGTGGGTTTCAGGTGCACCACATGATACCAGCTCTGAGGGTCTCCTTCATGAGGACCACTGCGGGGACAAAGAGATGCTCAAGGCTCATTCCAGAGGGTTGGCACAGACGGAAGGCAGATGCTCCGTGGTAGTTTGGGAATGCCGTCTGACGAGGGATGAAGACCCTGTAGACCCCCCACACTTCAGTTCTACCCCAGGCAGGAGCATCCCAGCCCCTTTTTGCAAGCAGGGAAATGCCACCTCAGGGGTTTTGTTGTCCCAGGGATTGCTCTGTCTTCTGTCCAAGGTGGGGGTACGCCATCCAGGTTTTGGATTCCCAGGGAATCCCTCCAAGCTGCAGCCCCAAACGCTGCTAGCAGCGTTTGGGGCTGCAGCCCACCGGGATCCCCAGTGGGACAGGAGGGCACGGAGCGCAGCCTTACCTTGGAGAAGCCTCTACAGGGAAGGGATACGGAACCCTGCTTGGAATGCCCCGGTCCTGGGAGAGCTGCAGTGATGGAGGCAGAGGATGCGCGGATGAGGTGGGATGGATGGGATGTGATGAATGAGATGGAGTGGGTGGATAGATGGATGGTCTGGGGGCTGCAGGTTACCCCGCTCTCAGGTGCGGAGACAATAGCCAGGGCTCCTGTTGCAGCTGCAGACTGTCTCTTTAAACCCCTCATCAGCCCACAGGTGGCCCTGTCACCACCGTGGTCATCCATGACGTCATCGGGAGGGAGGGAAGGGGAGGAGGAGGAGGAGGGGGGAGAAACGCGATTCCCCTCCACAGCAAAAGTCCCCGAGCGCCCATGGCAACAGATTGAAAATGTCACTGCTCATCAGCCGGGAGGAGGCTGCCGGGCTGCCCCCCGCCACGGGGGACACGGCGGGGGGGAGTCACGCCATGGGTGGCACGGGGGACACAGAGCTGTCAAACCCGTGGATGGCACGGGGGGCGGGGGGAGGGCAGGACTGTCACCCTGTGATGGGTATATGGTGGGGGACAGGGCTGTCATCCCGCGGGTGGCACGGTGGGGACAGGACCAGTGTCCTGTGGTGGGGGTGTGGGAGGGGACAGGGCTGTCACTGCACACAGGGAGCTGGCTGTGGGTTAAGCAGGTGGGCAGCTCCAGCTCTCTCCGTGGGATAAGGAGCAGCTGGATGCCTGCCCCGCCCGGACACCCTGCAGCAGGGGTGGGTGCCTCTGTCCCCGTGCCCATGAGGGTGCTGGTTCCTGCCCGTCCCCTGTGCTTGGGGGATCCCGGTTTTCCAGCAGTGGTACCCCCAGCCATGCCATGGGCATCCCGGGAGGACCAGGCACTGCCCAGCTCCTGCCCCTCTGGTCCTGCCTGTGCTCAGCACCTGCAGCAATGGGGTGTTTTGCAAAGGTCAGGAAAGTTTTGGAGGGTGTTTAAAGCAGATCTTGACTTCAAGCAGAGACAGCACCAGGAGCAAAAAAAAAGGGGGCCCAGTCCCACATCCACTGACCCCAGACCCATAAACCATGGGACAGTGGTGATCCCATTAACAACCTCCAAAATTCATCCAGTTCCATTCCAAAATGAGTCTCTGATGCCCATTAAAACCAGAGCTAGGGCAAAGAAAGGTTCCCTTACATCTGTGAAAGTCCACAAATGCTGCAACCTGCAAACTTGGCTTTGATGGAGCCCAGTCCCAGTGAAACCTGCCCAATGTGGGGAGAGGGGTGCAGATGGGGAGCTCTGAGTCCCAGCCATGGTGGACAGGACCTGGTCACCCCTTTTATGAAAATGTGCAAATGTGTGCATGGATCCCCATGCAATGGGAGCCCCAAACTCTGAAAAATATGACTGAAGTAACTCCCCAGATTTGGGTAATATTGTAAATATTCAGTATTTACAATATTGTAATATTTGTTGTACATGTTATAAATATTCGATACTGTAAATATTGAATTACATCCTTGTTTTTTTTGAAGGAGGAGATACACACAAGATCTCTGTCTGCTTCACGTTCACTTCTCTCATGCCAACAAGAGTTTCCCCAGCTGACGTTTGTTGCTGCCATCATTAGGACTCTTCAACCTAAAAACACCCCATGGAGGCAGCTGGTTCATCCAGAACAGCCACACTCATCCCTGTGTATGGAGGAGCTTGGGGGGCACCAAGGCACCACTTGTGGCTCCAGCATTCTCCCCACACGAGGCTCTTGTGCAAACTTCACCTTCTTTTTTTAATATATTTTTTAAAAAAGGTTCCTTTTCATTTTCTTCACCCTCAGCACAGTGGAGAAGTTGACAGCCAGTGAGGCCAGTGGTCGTGGGAGTGGGATGGTGATGTTCAGGACCTGGAGGGATTTCTTTGTCCATGAGCATCTGTGAGGAGATGGTCCCCCACAGGGATTTCATGTGGGGGTTGTATCTGGCTGGTGGGGCAGCTAGGATGGGAGCAGCCCACCCCTGTGACTTCCCCAGCCCTGTTCTCCTTACACACTCTCCCTAATCCTGGGAAAGCAGCTGCAGGATCCAGAGCTGGGAGGCTCTTGATAAACAGCCAAACCAAGAAGGGTCCTTGCTTCAGGAACAGGAACAATTATCCAAACCAGCTGAAATGGGCTTCAATTTATTGTTTTCTTTTTTTTTAACTGACCTGCTGGCTCTGGATAAAGAGGCTGGAGGTGGATGTAGCACTGGCAGGGCAGTGATGGGGCTGGTGAAGGCGTGGAGGATCCCCCTGCTCGGCACGACATGCTGCTAAAGGCACTTCCACCAAAACCAGCCCAAGTGAGACCCAAGGCCATGAACCCACAGCTTCTCTGTGAGGCTGAAGGAGCCCAGCAGTCCCCTGGTACAGCCCCCAGTAACCTCCATACCCCTTCCCAGTAGCCTCTATACCAATCCCCAGAAACCTCCACATCAGCCTGCAGTAACCTCCATATGAGTTCCCAGTGACCCCCTTACCAGCCCCCAGTAACCCTGTACCAGCACTGTGGGCTCTAGACAGGGGCTTGCCCTGTTCTTCTGGCCTGGGCACGTGCAGACGGATACCCCACCTCCCTGCTGTCTCCCAGCAGATAAGGGTGGGGACAGCCACGTGTCCCCCAGTGATGGACCCCCAAGAGTGGCACGAAATGCTGTGGGAGGTGGGAAATGTCCCAGGAGTCCTGAGCCCCCAACATTCACCAGGGGGGAGGGGATCTGGCACGGTGACCCCCCACCTCCTGCCAGCCCCCAGCCCAAAATAAGCCGGGACTAACTTTGCCCCCAGCCTTGTGCCAGCAATGAGATCTATTGCACGTGATGCAAATCCCTACTGATGGCTGAAACCGCTCCAGTGAGGATCCTCTGACCCACTCCCAAGCACTGGGGTGGGGGCTGAAGCTGTGGGAAGGTTGCTGCAATGAAGTTATTAGCTCTGGAAGCACTAATTGCTGCTGTATTAACGACCCTTTTGTCCAGTGAACTGCTTCTCAGTGTGTGTGTGCTGGGCGGTTGTTTTCATGCCAGCTGCTGTGTGGTTGGATATTCTTTGGTATTTAGCTTGATCCTATTAAGGTGGATCTCAATTAATTAGGCAGGAGCCAGAGAGACAAAGAGGGACACCGGAGCCATCAATTTCAGTCTTGTCATCGCGCCTTCTGACACCGGGAGGCAGCGGGGAGAGCGGGAAGGGACACGGGATACGGCTGCTGGGAATGGAATCAGTGGGAGATCGGAATGGGGCAGGCAGGTAGCGTGGCAGCAGGGTCACCCAGAGGGTCACCCAGGGTGTGCCAGGCTCGGAAGTGCCAGGCATTCTGCCTTCCCCCATCCCTGCGGGAAGGCAGCTGGAGCTACCCAGGTCCCAAACCCTTGGGTAGTGAGGTTCTACTCTGCCCCACTGCTGGCTGGACCCTAAAGCACCACATAAAACAGAGGAAGGATCCCTGGGAATTCAACAGTGAGAGCTTTGGTGTGGCAGGAGTATCCCCCAACCACTCTGGTGAGATGCTGGCTGGGTGTTGCTGTCACCCAGCTCCCCAGCTGGAGCCTCGTGCCCTCTGCTCCCAGCTCCCACGCCCGCCACTGGAGTGGCTCCAAGAGCCGGTGTGTCGGCTCAGCCTCAGCAAGAGCCTGGCAAATGGATCTCAAGGGCCCCCCTGACATTCCTCCTTCCTTCCCTTTGAAGGAGAAAGGCCCTTCCGAGCTGCCCTCGACGCTAATGCACAGAGTGTGAGGGGGTGCTGGTAAAAGCCAAGGCGAGAAAAAGGCTTTCGTGACCCTTGGAAAGGCCAAGGAGGTGCCCGGGGGTGACCCAAATCTCTGTGGCCAGTGCTGGGGTTGAAGGGTGTGGGTGCACCCCAATGTGCTGGCAGCAGGTATGATGTCCCCTGAGGTGTTCCCATGTGGAGACTTGGGATACAGGGCGTGCAAGGAGTGATGGGGCCATGCCAGACCCCTCCTGGGGATGGAAGTGCTCCAGCCATGGAGGGGCTCAGGGAGTGTTTGGGTGAAAGGGATGCAGGTTGGTCCAGGATGGGTTCAGGGTGGGTCCGGGATGGGTCCAGGATGGGTTTTGTGGGATGCAGGGTGGATCCAGGATGGTTCCAGAATGGGTGCTGTGGGTTCTGGGGATGCAGGATGGTTCCAGGACGGATGCTGTGGGTGCTGTGGGTGCAGGATGGTTCCAGAATGGTTCCAGGATGGTTCCAGGACGGATGCTGTGGGTGCTGTGGATCCAGGATGGTTCCAGAATGGGTGCTGTGGGTTCTGGGGATGCAGGATGGTTCCAGGACGGATGCTGTGGGTGCTGTGGGTGCAGGATGGTTCCAGAATGGTTCCAGGATGGTTCCAGGACGGTTCCAGGATGGGTGCTGGGGGTGCAGGATGGTTCCAGGATGGTTCCAGGACGGTTCCAGGGTCGGTGCGGGAGGTGACCGGCTCAGCGCTCCCTCCCGCCGCCAGGTGGCGCTCTCCGCCGCTCGCTGCCGGTCTGTCCCCGCCGTCCCCCCTCGCTGTCCCGCGACCGGAAGCGGAAGTGGCCGCACCGCCCTCCGCCGCTGTGCGGTGGCAAAAGATGGCGGCGGCCATGGCGTGAGGGAACCCGGCGCGGCCCCGGTGGTGAGCGCGGCCGCGGCCTCCTCTGGGCCATCAACCGGGTCCTCCGTGTCTCCGCAATCCCCAGCCCAGCGGGAGAGCTGCTGGGAGCCTCGCTCCGTTCAGCGAGCGGACTGCAGCTGCCCCCGGGCTTCCCCTGGAGCTCAGTCCCTGCACAGCCCCAGGGGGACCGGCCGTCCCCGCTCCCCCCTCGGCAGGCGGGCCCGGGCGCATCGCGGTGACCCCTTCTGTGCCCCCTCGCCCCCAGCTCCCGCCGTTCTTTCCAGGCTGTTTCTTGTGCCTGCCGTTTATCAGGTCTGCGGATTATCCCTGGCTCCCTGGGCTCCCACCATTCCCTTGGTGCCCACCTGTGCTTGTGCCCTCTTCCTGACTCCCTGCCCTCCCGGTGCCCCGCTGTGTCTCTCTTCAACAGACAGACCTGCAGACCACCACTGCTCAGTGCACTGGGGGCACCTCTGTGCTCCCCTTGATTTCCTTGTGCCTCCCGCTGAGATCTCTCTCCCGGTTTCTCCCCCTGCTCCCAGTGCTCTACTGTGTTATCTCCCCACTCCCAGAGTCCAGTCCTTTTTAGCCACCCCCCTGGGATGCTGTGGGTCCATGTGAGCAAGTCCCCTGAATTGCACCCGGTGTGGTCCCAGAGCTTGTGCGCTGTTCCCCGCAGGGTGAGGATGAGGTAGGACCCTGACCATGGACCATGAGGCCCCCACGATCCGCCCGCGGCGCATCCAGAACCAGAATGTCATCCACCGCCTGGAGCGCCGCCGGATCAGCTCTGGCAAGGCCGGCACCCACTGGCACCAGGTCCGTGTCTTCCACCAGAACGTCTTCCCCAACTTCACCGTGGTCAACGTGGAGAAGCCGCCCTGCTTCCTGCGCAAGTTTTCCCCCGACGGCCGCTACTTCATTGCCTTCTCCTCCGACCAGACCTCCCTGGAGATCTACGAGTACCAGGGCTGCCAAGCAGCCGAGGACCTGCTGCAGGGCTACGAGGGGGAGATCTTGGCCAACGGCAATGACCAGCGGTCTGTCAACATCCGCGGGCGGCTCTTCGAGCGCTTCTTCGTGTTGCTGCACATCACCAACGTGGCCTCCAACGGGGAGCACCTGAACCGCGAGTGCAGCCTGTTCACGGACGACTGCCGGTATGTGATCGTGGGCTCGGCTGCCTACCTGCCCGAGGAGCCACACCCGCCCTTCTTCGAGGTGTACCGCAACAGCGAGTCCGTGACCCCCAACCCGCGCTCCCCGCTCGAGGATTACTCCCTGCACATCATTGACCTCCACACGGGCCGGCTGTGTGACACGCGCACCTTCAAGTGCGACAAGGTCATCCTGTCCCACAACCAGGGGCTGTACCTCTACAAGAACATCCTGGCCATCCTCTCTGTGCAGCAGCAGACCATCCATGTCTTCCAGGTGACACCCGAGGGGACGTTCATCGACGTGCGGACCATCGGCCGCTTCTGCTACGAGGACGATCTCCTGACCCTGTCTGCGGTGTACCCCGAGGTGCAGCGGGACACGCAGACAGGGATGGCCAACCCCTACAAAGAGCCCTTCATAAACTCCCTGAAGCACAGGCTGCTGGTGTACCTGTGGAGGAGGGCTGAGCAGGATGGAAGTGCTATAGCAAAGAGAAGGTTCTTCCAGTACTTTGACCAGCTGAGGCAGCTCCGCATGTGGAAGATGCAGCTCCTGGATGAGAACCATCTCTTTATCAAATACACTAGTGAGGACGTGGTTACTCTGCGGGTGACAGATCCTTCCCAGGTATAAAATCACAGAATGGTTTGGGTTGGAAGGGGCCTTAAAGATCATCTAACTCTGACATGGGCAGGGAAACCTTCCACTAGACCACGTTGCTCAGGTACTGCCTCTGTTCTCAGGCTGCTCATTGCTTTGGGGCAAGTGCCCAAGCAGTGCAATGCTTGTTTCTTAGCTGAGCCTGTGGACGTTGTTTAGGATACCCAGGACTTCATTCTTATGTGAACATTTGATGCCTCTGATATTAAATAACTTTTGTATCTTTTGTTTGCGTAATTTCATCTCTTCCTTCTCAGCTGAAAAATGAGAGAGAAAAGATCTGATGCCTCTGTTGAGTCCCCTTTCTTCAGGGTTTTTCCCCCATGCTCATAGATGCTGTAGAACCCTTTTTCCCTCCAAGATCCCCAGCCGATTTTATTTTTAGCTGATATTTCATAAAGTCCACTTAAATTGTAGAGGTAGTTTCTCCCTTTTCTCATGTATCTTCAAGCATGTTTTTCAAATATAATAGTCTTCATTTTTTCCCCAGTAGAATTACCTTTTCTGTTCTGCCTGCATACTTACTCTTTCAAGCTTCAGTGAGAGACAGTATTTATGATCTCTCCAAATTGGAGTAGCAGCTCTTAGATCTGGCTAATGTGCCAATTGCTTCTCCTTTCAGTTTAGTACTGAAGAAGTGGAATTACAGCAAATGTAGCCCAGTCAGTGCTGTGTCCCTCCAGACGTTTCACCACCCTGCAGGTTGATCATCTCTTTTCACTGCTGTTTGAGTGGTGGCCACATTTTGAGCTCTGTGAAACTGAGAGGTTTTTTTTAAACCAGTTTTTATTCCTTTAATGAGCTTGGTTTTTATTCTGTTGAAAGTACTTAGCAAGCATTTGTAATAAATCTCCAGTACACCATGTAGGTCTGATTGTTCCCCAGACGTTTATTTTTCTCTCATACCCTTCTCTTCTTGGATTATTATAAAAATAGACACTAGCTCTTAGCTTTTTGCCTTAGTCTAATTCTTCCTGGAGGATGACTCTCTTTTGTTTTATTTTTCTCTTCTTTGGTGTTTGGGGAAGTTGCTTTGGTAGGAAATAGTCAAGGCTTAATCTAATCCGTGTTGCTCATTGGTGTAAAACTGAACATCTATCTCAGAGGCATTAAGGCTCTGTGGAAGTGGCCTGCAGTGTTCTGCTCGTGTCTGGTGTCTGGAATGAGCTCCTGACCCTGATGCAGATGTTTGTGGCAGGCTCAGCTCTGTGCTCCGCTGTGGTTACCGGGGCTTTTGTGCCTGGTTTGCTGCAAGGAGCTCTCAACTCTCTTCACCTTTTTCCCTTAACCCCTTAACTTAACCCCTTCACCTAAAGGGGTTACCTTTAGATACAGGTTGCGATTAGTTTGGCCTCAGGCACTGGGTTTTATGCTGGAGGAAAAGCATCTCATTTCTGAGTTCTTTCAGGAGATAATTCCAGATGTGGAGCAGACTCCACAGACCTTCGTGAGCGTAGGCATTATGTTAGGGCTTCCTGAAGAAAACTTGGCTCACAAAATACTTACAGCTCTGATTTTTCTTTCATCTGTCAGACAAGGAACATGAAACTTCATCCAATTTCAGGCTCCTCTCTGGCTTCTCTACCAAGAAGGTTGAGGAGTCACTGTTTATACTTGTGGGTTGCATGTTTTTTTGTCTGGGTCTGCACCGAATCCTTTGAGATCTTTAATCGTGTGCTGTGCATATGTAGCTTGGGGGTTGTTGTTGCTGTTCCAGGCCTGTGTTGATAGACTTGACAGCTTTGCTGCGTGATTTCTGTGACACTCAGCTGCTGCCTCCCATGCTGTGATGATGTTTTGTTGGTGTTACAGGTCCTGCTAAAAAG
Organism: Pachyramphus minor; assembly: GCA_013397135.1. Taxonomy (NCBI): domain Eukaryota; kingdom Metazoa; phylum Chordata; class Aves; order Passeriformes; family Tyrannidae; genus Pachyramphus; species Pachyramphus minor. Next base: position 1,303,596 of record VYXB01004996.1, on the reverse strand, counting down.
CAGAGAGGGTAGTTTCTCTGCTTAGGGACATCCTGTAGATGTGTCTTTATGTTAACCTGGCCAAGGAACTTTTTTATTTAAGATAGGAAGATACCCCCTACAGTCTTCAGTGATTTAAATAGTGTTTCCTTCTGCTGTCTCCTCTTATTTTCTCTCTGCTCCAACCCTTTATTTCAGAAGGGCTTCCCTTTCCTTAGGCAGCAATCTAGTGAGTAACCTCATCTAGCACACTTCATTTTGACATGTGGGGGCTGGATTGTATTATCACAGTTTATTTTGGGGCTGTAAAATAAACAAACCTTGTGATATTTGGAGGTGGGTGGGGTGGGCAGAGTGCCTGCCGTCATCCCTGAGCATTGTTTTTGGGAGCAGGAGGTGAAGCATTTAGAAGTTGCCTCTATTGACAGAAGATTAATCAGGCACGTGCGTATACCACGGGAATTCGTTACCTCAGAAGTGGGCACAGGTTCTTATTTGGGGTGCCTGTGTCTAATGAAAGGTACTTTTAATGACCAGGAATTAAACCTGCCCTTTCCCAATGGAGTGGGAATATCATCTCCCTTTGATGTAGCTGTACTGACACAATGTCACCTTTTTCCCAATTTCATGCCAGGAAACATTGCCATTGCCAAATCCACAGCGCAATCCAGGGGCCTTCTTGCACAAGAATGTCAGCATTAAAAAGAAGCCATCAATGTCTTTGAAATTTTCATTTCTGTGCTGTCAGGATACCTGGAGGGCACAACTTTTTGTGGGCAGTGATGTAGTGCATAGTACACTAAAAAAGCTCATCTCTGTGTGATGCAAATATTAAGAAGGGGAAGGATATAGTGTCTCTACGGAGACAAAAAAATAGTTTATGGCCAGCTAGCACTGGATCTAAAGCCATTTTGTCAGCAGGAATGGAAATTAAATTTGGCACTTGAGAAAGTGTTTTGGATTTGGTGGAGGGGACAGAGAGGAAGAGAAAACAGAACTACTACATCCAGGTGGAGAAAACTAGGAAGTCCATTAAGTTTTCTTCATAAAAAATCACAGTTAAGAGGTGGATAATTTGGTACACGTTGAATAGGAGAATATGGATTAGCATGAGAAGTGGGATTCTCCTGTGCTGTGGAGCAATTTGGATAGGGTCTGTGGTGTGATGTGGGGAGAAGGAAGGGATTGCTTCCCCAGCCATGCTCTCCTGGGTAACTGCTGCCTCCACCTCTCTCCTCAGCCCTCGTTCTTCGTCGTGTACAACATGGTGACCACGGAGGTTATTGCCGTGTTCGAGAACACGTCCGACGAGCTGCTGGAGCTGTTTGAGAACTTCTGTGACCTCTTCAGGAATGCCACCCTGCACAGTGAGGCTGTCCAGTTCCCCTGCTCAGCTTCCAGCAACAACTTTGCCAGGCAGATCCAGCGCCGGTGAGCCATTCGGAGCATGCTTTATACCGTATAGACACACGCTCACCCCCGTCCGCTGAAGGCCAGTATCAAATAACAAATAACTGACAAAACCAGTTCCTTTAGTCCCCCTTGCAGGTGATGCAAGGGGCAGGCTCGTACATGGTTCACCTTGCAGCCTCATGCATCTGATTTTATATTCCAGTGGCATCTGCCTTGTTACAGGATTGCCACAAAGCAGTGGGAATCTGCTGCTTAGAAGAAGGAAGAGGAATTTTGAGGGAAAGATGTTCCCATCTCTCCTTGAGCAATAACTCTTCTGGAGGTTATTAAAGTATCACTGCCCCGTAGCTTTGGTGCCTGAAGATAGGATTTGTCAAGATGCTGGCGTCATCTTGTTGGACGTATTTTGCCAAGTGATGTTCTCTGAATTTAGTGTGTATCAAACTGTGTTCTGTAGCATTTTCCTCAACATCAGTCACCAGCTTGAGGTTCTCATCAAACTGTGCTAGGAGAATGGAAACTCATCTGCTTAGACTTATTGTGAAAGCTGAAAATACCAAAATAACCTGACTTTCTAGAATGTGCTTTAATAGTCAAACATGGTTTTAATGAGGCAGAGTGTGTTATTTCTCTTGGAATATATTTTTATGTGACTCAGGGTGTTTTGTTCTTCCAGTGACACTTGTTTCACATCATCCAAAGTACTTGGCATTCACTTATGGGCATTAAGCTTCTGTTGATTTTAGGTTGATGTCACTTAAGTGTGACGAAGTTGAATATGTCTGTAACTTTCTAGAGCTGCCTGTCAGGAAATCTGTAATGCTTAATGGAAGAGAGAATGAGAGGACTCACCAGAGACTCCTGAAGGAACAACTCCTGACTTGTGTTAAAGTACAGAGGAGAATCTTTTCATTCTCTTGGCTACAAGGGCCTGTAGCCCTTGTAGTGTTGTAATTTCCACAGCAAAGTATCATTGAGAATAATCCAGAATGAGCTGGCTTTTGGCTGAGTGTTTCTGGTTAAACAGAAGTGTTTTAGCCTCCTTGATGTCTGACATCCCTGCAGCTGATCTGACTGCTCTTGCACATGGAAAGCTTAAAATTTTATTTGGACAGAGAAATCCAGCCAGTGTTAATGTCTCCCCCAGGAAGCATTTTCAACTCACTGTAGTTTCTGAAGAGCTTTGTGCTTCTTGTCAAGGTTCTTCTTCATCTAAGGTTTCCCCCTTAAAACATAGTGGCTGGAGAGAGGGGGATTCTCAAGTCAACATTAACAGTTCAGCTGTTACTGTGAAACCCTCTGGCTTTTGCTTATACTGTTTCCAGGCTTCATGGTAAAACTTGGATTGACTGATAAGCTGCTAATCCACCTCTCCCTGTTCCTGATCCTGTTCATTTCCTGTACTGCAGAGCAGCTGGGGCCAGACCTTGTGGGTAGGCACAGTCTTCATCTTGTGTTAGTTTGGACTTTCAGGGCAGAAACAGTAATGAGGAGGGAGGATAAAAAGGTCACCAGAACTGGCTGATGCTTGAATCACTGTGATACATCTTTGGAAGCGAGCTGGTTTGGTTCTTACACTGCTGCTGTTTTCTTTCCCTAATTGTTTTCCTCCTTAGTTTATTTAAGCTGTGCTGTTCACCTGTGGCCTTTGTGAACAAAACGCGTCTCTGGGTTTGCTGCAGGTTCAAGGACACGATCGTGAACGCCAAGTACGGAGGGCACACGGAGGCCGTGCGGCGGCTGCTGGGGCAGCTCCCCATCAGCGCCCAGTCCTACAGCGGCAGCCCCTACCTCGACCTCTCCCTGTTCAGCTACGATGACAAGTGGGTGTCAGTCATGGAGCGGCCCAAGACCTGTGGTGATCACCCCATAAGGTATGGGACAGGCCAAGAAGCCATACGTGAGGGGAGCGGGGAGAGAGTCATCCTAAATCTCCTGTGCCACATGGCGTCACGTGAAGAAGAGGGAGTAGATCAGGGCCTTTTGCTTAGGAAATCCTTTCCCCAGAGGGTTTATCTCAGCAGTCCCACAAAGCTTGGCCTCTGTCCTTTGCAGTAACTCCTGTGTATGGGAGGTTTCTTCAGGTTTTCTTGCTGTGCTGCTCTGGGGAAGGTTTGGGTAGTGAAGCCTGACCTTTTTCATATGAATGGTCTTGTTCCTCCTCCTCTTCTTGCACTGCTGTTTGGGCTGCAGTGATACAGTTCTGGATGCCTGCTTTCCTATGCTGGAAGAATCCTTTTTGAGCACATGGGTTTAGCTGGCAAGGATTATCTGGTTTGTCCTGTGAATAAAATAGCAGCTGGGTTAGATGTTGCTCAGAATGCTTGTGGTATTGATTTAGCTGTTTTCAGACTTCCCTTGTTTACAGTTCACACCCTGGGAGTTGCATTTCTCCTCATACACCCGTTCTCTCTGTGCTCTGTAGGAAATTTCTGTCTGTAGTAGGAGCTTTAGCTGGGTCTGAGGGCCATTCAGTGCCTCTCCTGTCTGGGTCTTTGATGCTGGCAGTCTGAGCTTGGGAATAAGGAGGTTTGCAATGCTTCTTGCAGAAACACCAGGACTGTTTATTTCTTTTTGTTGGCTGCAGCCATGGCTGCAAGCAGTATTGGTTAAAAATCCAACATCTCTGGCGTGAAAGGCTCAAAGAGGCTGAGTTCTCCAGGCAGAATAGTCTTTCCACTCACGGTACTGCAGAAGCAAACCTATGCTCTGAAAACAAAGAGAGTCTTCAGTGCCTGAGTGCTTTGTTTAGTGACTGCACACATGTTGGGGGCTCAGGCAGCCTAGGGAGATCATTCTGGCCAGCTTCCCAACTTTGTTTTCATCAATTCATTCTCAAAAAGTGCTTTCATATCTCCCCTGGCCCTGACTCAGGTGGCGGGGAACTTCTGATTATTCCTGCGCTCTCAATTCCCAAATTATGTATATTTAATTGATTTTTCTGCCTGTATGATTTGGTTTGATCTCCAGCTTCCGTGCTATCTGCAGAGAAAGCCTGCCCTTTTCCCCCTTGTCATGCTTGACGTTGGAAAAACTTGCAGGGTGGCAGTTGTCTGCCAGCACCAACCTGCGCCCGGCTCCTGCGGACAAAAGGGAGCAGAACCGCAGTCATTTGCTGCGGTGGAGTCTTTGTAGTAAACAAAGCCAAGTGCCACCTTCCCTCCCTCCCCTGAGCAAACCGGCATTTCAGAGCCAGAGCTTTTAAAGCTCAAAGCTGTGCAGAGTCAATTAGGACTTGAATAGAGCCTCAGAGCAGTGGGGCTCCTGGTTTTTGGAAAGCAAGCAGAAGATGAGGCGTTAACCTTAACTGTTCAATAGCTCAAATAGTGCTGCTGTGGTTCTCACATGCAAAACAAAGGGATTAATAAAATAATGCCAGCTGCCTGTTGTGAGAAGAGGGCTTGGAAGTGAGGGACCACAGGATTTGTAATGTAAGTCCTGTAATTGTCTGGAATGGAAAACCCTTCAGCAGCTACGGGTGTTATAATCTGTGTGCAGTTTCCTGGCACAACATGTGAGCTAGGAAGGTCTCCAGACCTTTTCCACATCCATTCAGTGCTTCTGTGCATTGTGTCCTTTTAACCCTTAGTGCCTTTCTGCATCCTGGAAGGTTCAACTCTCGACTCTGGCTACTTAAGAGCCCAGTGGTTGTTTGCTCTCAGGCTGGAAGGACTTTAAGGTTCCCCATCACCACTGCCTTCCAGTCTCTTTTCAGGAGGCTTGAAGAGATATTCAGTGGGTGAAAATGATGGCACTTGTGAGGAAGAGACTGTAACACACTCTACCCATAGCAGGGGGTCTCTAAAATCCATCTAGATGGCTAATAAGGAGCCATTTAACAAAAGAATTCGTCTGCAGATGAATCTTCCATTTTCCTACAGTTTGAAAAGGCTGGTCTTGCTGTTTCTGTTGACATACAATTTTATATTGCAGTGCCTAATTTATCCCCAGAGTGAGAGCCCATGGAAATGGCCTCTGATTGCAGAGCACTTTTAAAATACATTTAAAAATACCAAACTGAGCACATCTTTTAGATTACAGGGAGCTTCATCTTGAGTAGTAAATTGTTGTGAATTGGGGGAGAGAGGAACAGATGGGGGACTGTGCTTTATTTAAAGAATGACCCTCTACATACCCAGCCTTGTGTAGGAGGGAAAGGGCTTTTTGAAAAGCCAAATACCAAGATTGTGATTCTCTTGCTGGGTTCTTGTGTGCAATTTTCAGGCAGGGCTGGCTGGCACTTTGATTCAGAGGAAAGGAGAAGAGAGTGGCCCTCCAGGAAGAACATGAGGTTCTCAATAGGCTGTGTTGTTAAAATGTGGAGTATGTCTGCTCCTGAAACAGCATCGCCGGTATCTGTCATCAGCCGTTCTTCCAGACTGAGAGCTGAGTGCATTGTGTTGCTGGTGGGGGGGAGATGTGCTCCAAGATTAAAAGCATTCTTTGAGTTAAAACCAGAGGAAAATGCAAAATACCCACATATACTAAGTGCTGGTGGAAAAGGAAGCAGCTGTGGGGCAAAATGGCAATTCTGTGCTCAAAATTGGAAAGGGTCTAATGAAAATGGTCTAACGAACTGAGACAACTTCAGGGTAATGATTTGAGTTAGAGTCCAGAAAACTCCAAAATCTTGGGGAGCGTGGGATTGTTGCAGAGAGTCCCATGTTCAGTAAATGACAATGGTGTTACCTGGGCTTATGTTGGTTACACAGTGTGCAGAGAAGGTTCAAGAAGCAAAGTGCTTCCCCAGACTCCCCTTGTCCCCTTGGCAATATTTGCTCTGTGTTCCAGATGTCACCTGTTTGGAGACACACATGAGCTTAACCCATAGGCAGGTGTGTGACAGCAGAAGGATGTTAGGTTTACCTTGACCTCTGCCCTTTCTGTGATTGTGGAATGCAGTCGACCAAGTTCTTCCTGCCCAGCCTATTTCATTAATGCTTTTCTGATGGAAATCTAAAAGGAACTGCAAAGCCTTGCTTGAACTGTACAGTACGACTTGGCACCCTTGAGCAGGATTGGATCAAGTTTCTTCAGCTGAACAGGGAGGTAGCAAGGCACAAGAACAGCAGCATAAAGCCTTCCCTGGCAGCACCAGGAGGGGGAAGGGGTAGCCTTACACTCTCAGTGAAGGCCATTGCTAAGAGAAGTAAGCTCAGTTCTATACGATAAATCTGCCTTCGGGATCAAGGGGAGCAGCTTGCATTAAGAGAGGATGGAGAGCCAGCACAGGTGGGGTCTGAACCAAACTTACTCCCCCTTGTGAAATCAGCTTTGTCCACCAAAATGACAGGCAGAGTTCTTTCACTTCTAATACTAAAATGAAGTGAAGCTTTTCTAGACAGTAGAAAACAACTGCTCTGGGAAGGACTTTTCTGCATAGCCAAGAGCCCGACACCCAGCTGAGGACCTCCTGCCCCTGAGGAGTATCAGAGATTGAAAAAGGCACTCTGTATGTGAAGAACCCAGATGGCAAAGTCAATAGTCGGGAACAGCCATAATTGACTTTCTCTTCCTTTCAGATTTTACGCTCGTGATTCTGGCCTCCTGAAGTTTGAGATCCAGGCGGGACTCCTGGGGCGGCCCATCAATCACACCGTGCGGCGCCTGGTCGCCTTCACCTTCCACCCCTTCGAGCCCTTTGCCATCTCGGTGCAGCGCACCAATGCCGAGTACGTGGTGAACTTCCACATGAGGCACAGCTGCACGTAGTGGGTCTCACCAGCTGCTCGCCTTGGGTCTGGGCCTCTGCCACAGACGCGGCAAAGCCAGACACTCACACCTTCTGGGAAACCAAACCATCAAGTGTCAAGAAACCTGACCGGGGAGCTCCTGCCAGTGGCATCTCGCAGGGCACTCAGCTGAGGAAAGCTGATCTGCTCCAGTTAAGGGTGTGGATGTTTCTCCTGACCCTGATTGTACTGTGGGGGTCCCACTGCATTAAGCACTGCTGTCCTTCCCTGTCCCTGTGGATGAACAAAGCGTAGCTGCGGTTTCCTTTCCTAGTTTGCCAGAGGCATGTCCGTTTTCTATCCTGCTGTAGGACTTAGGGTGGCAGAGATGGGGCTTTGCAGCACACCTGTGGAGCACTCCCTTCTGCACTGGTGCTCTCTTACCTTCTTGGACAAACAGCCTGTCATAGGGGGAATGGATGGGAGCCCTGAGGAGGGCTTGGATACAGCCACCCTTGTTTGTATCTTCAGTATTGCTAGGGAAACGAGATCCTGCTCTCAATCCACACAACCTGCTCACGGGATTTTGATATGCAAGAGGTCAGGAAAAAAGGTGTGAGGAATCACTACAGCTGAGAGACATGAGGTGTGTTCCTGACTGTTATGCAAGTCACTTAATCTTTGTGCCTTAGTATCTGCAAAAGCTCCTAAGTGAGAGGTGGTGTGTTAATACCAGTAAGGCAGGACAGCTGGTTGTGTCTCTAATGCACAAGGAGGTGGGTGCAGAAGGAAGATGAGTGGCTGGGAAGGGTGTAGGGGAGCAACAGCAACTTCCTGATCATGTTAGAAGGACTTTCCTGCAGCATGGGGTGAATCCTCATGGCCATCTGCAGTTGTGCTGCTGGGGGCAGAGGAGGCGCAGCTGCTGGCACCCCCACCTGTGTTGGAGTATGAGCATGGAAAATTAATAGCATTTGGGTTTGCCCAGGAAGGAGACCTGAATTAATGTTCAGTGCTGCAGGTTTGCAGTTAGGAGATGAGCTTGTTGACTTAGGTTGCTTACCTTTCCCTGTTTGATACACTGTTCTCTGTGAGAACCTGAGTTGCTGTTCCCAGGCTTCAGAGCACAGCTGGCTGCTGTGTCGGGGCTGGCTGGACCACGGCGGTTTTTATGCTGCTGATAAATTAAGCTCCTGGGTGTAATTGCCTGCCACTGTGGGCTGGTGAGGATGCTGGCCTGCCCTTCTCTCTTAGAAAAGGACTTTTCAATTGTAGGCTAGCATTTGGGGGTTTTTGCACATGGGCTGTGTGCTGCCAGGCAGCACAACCATCCCAACATCACGAGGTGCTCTGTCGGAAGCTGGAGCCTGTAGTTGTCCCATTCCTATGGGAGGTACAGGGGAGGCATTAGAAAAATGGTGCTAATACACAGGAAACCCTCTAAAGGACCCTGTGGGTGTTTTGTTTGGACCAAAATGAGTTGTGGGTGATGTGTTGTGGCCATGTGCCTGTGAAGACGAGTGTTGGAATCACGCATTCGTTTTGCTGGTAGTGCACAGGAGAACTGTGTGGGTGTTGGTACCTGCTTATGGCATGAATGGTGGACCTAGAAATTGAGGATGCCCTGGGGTCCTTAAATCAGCCTTTGCTCTTTGCCTCATGGTACTTCTCTGCTCTCCTGGCCTTGCTAAACATATTTCTAGGGAAGACATTGCATTTCACCTCTCTTTTCCTGGTGTTTGCACTGTTGGTGTCTCAGGTCTGTCAGGAGTGACGGTGGGTCAGAGCACTGCTAACAGAGGAGGTGTCAGGCCCTGCGTCCTTTAGCTGCAGGTTCCTCTCCATCTAATAACACTATTTGTCAAGGTTTTAGGTTTTTATCCTGTGATCTGTTCCTCAAACATTCAATTAAAGCTCCAAGTGAAGAATCGTTTGCACACTGTAGATCATGGATTTACCGCCTCCTGCACCACTCTCACAGCTGTTCACACTTCAGTATGAGACTTTTTTTTTCTTCCTCAAAGCTTTCAGCAGCTCCATCTGAGACTGGGTTACTCCTTGGTGTCACAGCCTCGGGAGGTCTGTCCTTACTAAAATAGCTCCATTTAGACTTTTTTTTCAGTGGCAAAAATATAAACTACTTCAGCATTTCTGTAGTCTTTGCTTTTGCTAAACTCAGGCTGCCCTGTGTGAAGCACAGAGTGTGGCACAAATTGTTGGACTTTGGGTTCAGAGACCAGAGATCTGTTCTTAGCTCTGCTCTTAAATTGTTCTGTGGCTGGGGGCAAATCTCTTCCTGTTCCAGCTGGTGTTTTCTTCTCCGTAAATGAGGCCAAAAACATATTTTCAGCTTTTGTAAAACATTTTGAAATTCATGGATAAAAAGTGCTGGATAAGTGCTAAGTATTTTCTTATTATGTTTGCAGACAAACTGATCATTCTGGGTACTAATTGCCTTGGAGTAGCATAGCAGATCCTCTGGTCTTGGCTGCTGCATTTTTTATCTACCACAGAGTTAATTTTATTACAGAAATGTATGGAAAGAAAAGTCTCTCATGCTTGAAATCTTGATTCTTTTGTTTAAGAAACAAAAAGTGTGTGTGTGTGTGTGGTGGGGAGGGTGGAAGGAAGGGGGAGATATTTTCTACCTGATATTTTTCTTAGATTAGGGTAAAGATTTGTTAGCAACACAAAAATGGAATAAACAGAATTTGCTTGAAGAGTCTGATTTATTGTCCTTGTCTTCCAAAAATCTGAATAGTGCAAGTGGGAATTCCTTTGCTAAGAAGAGATGGCAGGGATGTATCTTGAACTACGCAGGTATATCACATGGGAGTTTGCTGCCTCTTCCTGGAATTTGGAGTACAAGTATGCTCAAGAATGTTCCCACCTGAGGCTTTTCTGTAGTTCCTGCAGATTTCTAAAATTTTTGTCTATATGAACAAAGGAGAGGAATTCTTGGCCTTCAGTTATGTTTTCCCCTTTGTATGTTATTACTATCCCACCTTGTATTCAGAGACTCTTCCTTTATTCCATTTACAGCATTTGTCTAACCTTTTGGTCATGTGCTGCTGATGGTCCATGATCAAGAGATGAAAGCTTGTGGTTTAACCCCAGCTGGCAACTCAGCCCTGCACTTGCTCAATCCCCCACCAGCAGGACTGGGGAGAGAACTGGAACAGTAAAAGAGAAAATTCATGGGTTGAGATAAAGACAGGTTAATGGGTAGTTAAAAGCCACATGCAAAAAAAGCAAAACATGGAATTAACTCCCACTTTCCATGGACAGGTGGGTGTTCAGCCATCTCTAGGAAAGCAGGGCTCCTGGTGTAAGTGCCCCAGCCAAAACCAGGACAAAGCTGAACACACCTTGCTTGGCAGAGGAGCTGTTGCCTGTCCACTGCTTTTGGGTTGGGCAAAGGCACTGGGATTTTCCATGTGCTGCTTCCTGCCTCTTTGCAGAACATTATAGCTGAGAACACTCAATCAGGACCTTCCCAAAGTCTGGGATCCCCTTGTAATCCACTGGTGCTCTGTAACAACCCTGTTTGTGTTAGTCCCTCTAAGCATGCATATATGGAGCATGGATGTGATTTTCCTTTGATCTTCATTTTCCCATATGCAGTTCTCAGATGCTTTCCTACGGAGACCTTGAGCATACCAGAAAGCTCTTGAGCCCATGGCTTTTCAGACAGGCACTAAAGTGACAAGGAGATGCTTGAGTTGGAAACCGTGTTTGACTGGCAGCAAAATCCCATCTTTTGTTACTTCTTGTGCTGCCTTTGCTTTTAAAAAAAAAAAAAAAAAAAAAGCTGTAAAAGCAGGACACTTGCATTATTTCTTGTATAAGTGGCATTAGACAGCAAGCCACAGAAATCCCACTGGAGTCAAACCTATGGATCCATTAATGGTGTGCCCCTACTAAAGACTCCTTTCAATTAACCTTCCAGCGCTCATGGCTGGCCCTGATTTAGCTCCCTGTGTGTACTGACAGGACCTTCCTTTTGCTCAGGTGCTGCATCTGTTATGCTCTTCCCTTGATCCTTTTGACCCAGCTAGAAGAATCAGATTTCTGATGCTTTAAGAAGTCCCTTTGTCTTTCTTGTTTATGTTCTCTGTCTTGCTGCTTTTCTGCCAGCTTTTCTTGCAGGATCTCTCAGGGCTGTGGGCAGAGAGGTGGTAAATGGATGACAGTGGGACACGTGGCCCTCTGACAGCTTTTGTCCTTCTGTGACCCTTTATCAGATAAGTGAATGCTGCAGAGCAAATTGTTGGTCCTGTGGACAAGCAACAGGACAGGATTTTGTGGGTTTGCTTTTGCCTTGCTATCCAAGTTCCAGAGTCGGTCATTGTTATGGCAGAATCCTTGTGCTTCCCTATCTCGTTACATGGCTGCAAAGAGCTTTTCTGGCCAAATACTCCTCAGAAGGAGAGAATAGTGAAATGGCTTTTAAATTCTTTTTTTTTTTAACTTGCTCCAGGGCTATGGGGGCTGTGGGCTGAGCTGTGCAGTCAGTCACTGTAGCAGTCCCAGCCTAGTGCTGGCTGCTCATCAGGCAACCCTGGCCCCTGCTAGAGCTGGCCAAGGTCTGATTTGCTTCTGTTTCTCTTGGGGAAGAGCTGTACTTACTGTGTAAGGAAATGAGTTCTCAGAAAATTGCAGATATGGAAAAAACCCTAAATGGAACTTTTTTTTTTTTTTTTTAATGTTTTGACATAAAAATACTGCACCAGTTTTAAACCAGCGGCTGCCGTGGCCCTGCATGTGAGGAGAACTGGAAAGGAGCACAGTGCCCCTTGTCTAGGCTTCTCTGGGCTGTGCTGCAGCTTCTGGGTAACACGTGGGCCCCCTCTTGGTTAATCAGGAGTGGAGGACATTGTACAAGAACAAGGCTTTGCTGCATTTGTGCTGAGGTAATTCTTTACAGTGTCTCTTGTTTATTTTCTCCCGAAAGTTGCACCTTTTCCTAGGGCACTTTCTAGCTGTTGCAGTTTGTTAGTGGGGTGATTGCTGCCTTGGTGAGGATGCCAAGTGCACCTGCAAATTTGAGGGCAGTTTTAGAGGAACGTGGTAGGGAGATGGTTTGGTGGGTGTCCAGGGCCCTTGGCTGGCCAGAGGTAGAAGGACCACAGGGAGAGGTGCCTGCCAGGGGTGATTTTCTAGAAGAGGAGCAGCACAGCATTTGGCCATTGGGGAAGAAAAACTGTGACAAGGCAGGGGAAAGTCAGGGATAACACTACAAAGTTCCCAACATTTTCTGCATTCTACTCTGTCCAGGTATGAACTGGAGCCTTTGGAGGAGTTTATTTTCTGTGGATGACAGAACTATTTTGAGTTCACTTTACTTCTACTCCCCATGGCTGCCCTTCTCTTTCTTTCTCCTCAGCAGCTTTGCAACACACTAAGCATGGGCTAGAGCAGCCCTGGCATTGCTCAGAGCTCCTGTGTTTGGCAGTGCACCATTCCCCTCTGAAAGCTGCCAGTGTCCTTCCTCTATCCAGGTGTGTTGCAACAGCATTAGGCAGGCAGACAGAGGGGTATGACAGAAAGTTGTGTGGCTCAGCACCCTGTCTCCATTCTAGTGCCTGATGAACTGGGCAGCAGCTTCTGGTTGTCTTGGACAGGGCTGGTGAGGATTGCACTGGCAGCGCTGACAACCAGCCCTGTGCCTGAGCCCTGCCAGAGGACAGCCTCGGGGTGCTGGAGCTGAGGGTTGTGGTGGGACTGGCTGCTTGGTGGCAGGGAAGCCCTGCCAGGGCCATCCGGCCGCTGTTGGATGGGATTTTAGGGTTGTTGTTAAGAGCAGTGGGCAGCACTGCATCGCTCTGAGTGCCTGCTTGCCGCCGCCGCGCTGGTCATTTGATAGCTCCTCGGTGCTCCTAAAAGGCACAAAATGGAGCAATGCAGGATTAGATGTACCCACTGCCCTTGGTGAGTGCCGGGGAGATACGATCCTCGATCCTCGCTCTCCCGCCTCCGACCTGCTGGCGCCCAGTGCTGTCGTCATGGCAACGGGGAGAAACAGCCATCCGCATGGAAACGGCCTTGCTGTGCCCAGCAACCGACTGGGGGGAAAACAGTTCGAATGGTGAGTTGATAGAGGTGAGGGGCACCAGCACCCCTGTGACAACCAGCGGGGAGCCCTGGCCAGTGCTGCTGGGCTGAACCCACATCCTGTGGGATACTGTGGCATCGGCACTGTCCCTGTGTGTGGGACTCCCCTCAAAAACATCGCCCCGTTGCAGAGCCAGCATGTGCTCTTGCATCTGTGACCGTGAAGGATATCTTTCATTGCTGCTGCCCTATTTTTTTGGGGCTGCTCCTGAGGTCAGGGTAAGGTCCAGATTATCTGTGCTGATACCTGCATCAGCGTAGGTAGATCACTGGTTCAGCCCTGACTGGTGAGTCCTTAATGCTTGTAAAATCCCTCTTTGTAAGGGAGAGGGAGCAATTGGCAGCCAAACAGGGTCTCCTGTAACATAGGACAGACAAATGTCATCTCGACAGCATGATTGTGCAGTGCAGCCTGTCTGGCTTTGGGCAGCAAAGTCTGAGTTAATCTCTCCTCATCCTGCCTCCTACCCCTTAAATCCCCCATGGGCTTCTTCCCCAGAGAAGGCTCAGATTTGAAGGCAGCGTCAGTGCTGACCTGCTGCCTCTGATAAGGGCTGGGGAGAGCAGCTCTGCTGTGCAGCTGCTTGAGGCCCAGCAGGGTTTGTCTCAGTTTTACACAGGCCCTTTGGTGACTGTGCAACCACTCTTGGCTACAGGATCAGCAAGAAGGGGATCTCCCCAGCCAGCAGCACTGCTTCTCTTGGAGGGGCTTTGGTAAACAGGGCTTATTTTGCAACCAAGGACAGATTGTTTTGGAGCATCTCCCAGTGCTGGAGCAGGCTGCTTCCCAGCCATTGGCATTACAGAGAAGTCCAGAGGGCTGGAAGGTCTAAAGTGGTTTGCATTCCTTTGTCAGTTTGACCCTGGCAGCTCAGGAAATTGTTGTTTCTCTGGATTTGGCAGGTGCAAAATGAAAGGCAGCATCCAGGTCTTACCAAGGGGCTGTGTGAGAGCCACGGCTGACAATTAGGAGAACAAGTTGTTTGCCCATAGGCTGGTGCATGAAGAGATGAGTCTCATTTCACCTCACCTTGGGACCTGCAGAAGGGGCTGGGAGAAGAAATACATGTCATTTTCCTGCCCATAGCCCCAAGTTTTATTTATTACCTGGAGCTCTGTGTGTGGTGGGAAGCCTGGCCTGTTCCTGTGCAGAGAAGCAAGGAGAGAGGGAAAGGACCAAAAGCTGGAGTCTTTAATGATGTGGCTGGGAGGGATGGTGGACATTAATCCCAGCTGCTCTGAGTTAGAGTTTGGCTTTGCAAAATGAATCGATAAGTGGAAAGGCACAGAAGAGGGATTTTGGAGCCCTTGGAAGGGAAGAAAGGTTTTCAGGACTGTTGTTGCTGAAGGAAGAGGCTTTGGAAGTTTCTAAATACAACCCCTTAGACTGGTGAATTGAAAGTTTGTGGGGGCAAGGAAGACTCCTGGGCAAAGCCACTCTGTGCTTCTGATGTGGGAGAAGAGCAAAGGGAAGCACATCTAGCCAGATTCTGGAGAGACCTTCTTCACATCCTTCTCCTGACCTGTGCTGACTCTCGGGCCACAATCTGTGAGATTTTAGACTAAGGAAATGGGGGGGCGGGGAGGGTTTGGTCTTGGTTTTTTTTTGTGTTGTATTTTCTCTTCATGCATTTTTCTTTCCATTTCTTTTCCCAACCCACCTTTTTGTTGCCTGCTTAGCATTCAGTCCCTCATATCCAACCCTTTCTCCCTTCTACCTCCTTTTTTTTTGGAAAAACAAGAGCTGAAGCTGCTGCCAGGAGCAGCTATCGCAAGCAATCGGTGTTAGGGCTTCATAGCTGCCAAGGGGTTTGGGTCCAGGTGCACTCTCAGATGTGGGCATAGGAAGAGAGTTATGGACTCTGGAGAAATGAGTGCCACTCTCAAGTGGCACTACTGCAGGGGAAGCTTGGAAAACTCAGCGGAGGAGGGGTGAGTGGTTTCAAAAAAAGGGAATGGCATTGAGGCTTGGCTCCCCTCTGTATCTCCCGAAGAGGACCCTACAGCTCAGCTTCATCATCGGCTTGTGGATTTGGATGCTCTTAGGCTGTTCATTAGTAAAACCTTTGAGCAGTTCTTACTGTGGTTGAGTACCCATTAATGCCTCTTGAGGGGAGGGGAGAGCACTGGGAAAGCATAAAAATAATCTGAGGGTCCTCGATCTCTTTTTGGTCTGAGAGGTCATGGGCTGAGGTTGGAGGAGAAGAGGGGCTGGGCCGGGACACCAGGCATGAAAGCAGCACTGTCATTATCTGCTGAAATCTGAGCACAAAAACACAACCTGATTTAACTGTTACTTCTCCAAGGCTCCCGGGGGTTCTTTAGGGTTATAAACACCTACTCAGCGACCTGCTTTGTGCACATCTCAAGCCAGGCATTCCCACACCAGAGAGAAAGCCAGCAAAACCTGCACAGATGTCCCTAACAGCTGCAGCTGGGCTGCTCTAAGCCACCCCTGCTGCTACAGTTTATTAGCACTGCAGGGTCTGTTCCCTTCTCCCCCTTCTCCTTGCCTGCTTGTGTGTACAGTCAGCTGTTAAAGGACACTGACATCACTTAATGGTTTAATTGAATCTCATGAAGAGATCAAAATTGGCTGCCTGACTCTTGTCACTGAGATGCTCACAGAAGAAATAGTAAATCACCAAATCAGCAGATAAAACTGCAGCTCTGGGTAGAAAGTTGTTGCTGGACTCAGGGAAATAATTCCTCTTTGCGGAATAATATACTATTCAGAAGGCTGGGGGCTATTTTTCCAAGCCACCAGGTGCTATCCCTGTCCAAGGGAAAGGTAACGGAGTTAAACTAACTCCCCAAGGTAGTGTGCACTCAGTACGGGGTAAACAGACCTGAGGCTGTATTCTATCTGTAAGTCAGGAGACTATTCTGCATGTTACATGGGAATTTATAGGGATACAATGGAGAGAGGCCCATGTGCTATTGTAAAATGCATGACCAGACCCCAGAAAAGGCCAGGGTTGAATCAGGATGAAGCTTTGCAACCAGTAGCAGTTTTGGAGCTTGTTTCACAGGAAAAGTCACCTTTGAGCATAGGGAATCAGAGGTTAGGAGGGAATGGAGAGAAGAACGTCCAAAAGCAACAGGAAAGCCCAAAGGGAGAGGATATCAACCTAATGAGGGTGCTAATGCTGTGCCACACTACTGACAAGTGAAGTAATTGCTGCTCAGGAGGAATGTGAGCCAGTAGAAAACGTTTTCCACCCAGGTGCCAAGAAAAGCAATTAGAACTGGTAAACACCAGTGGCTGACTAAAACCGGGCCCTTAATTAATAGTTTTATCTGAGGGGTAAGGAAATCATTAAGCACTATTGGTGTCTATTAATTCCCTGCAAGAGGAACCACAATAGAGTTTTAAGGCTTCTTTCACTGTACAGTGTGTGCAGGAAAGAGTGTTCAAGCCCTTGCTTTGTGCTCTCGTGCCTCACTGACTGCCCCAGAGCCCTGGGATGTGCTGCAGAATAAACAGCTTGAGCTGAGCATTAAGTTAGGACTTTGGGGGTGCTCCATCAGGGCAGGAGAGAAGGTGGATGAAAAATGTGACTTCAACAAGAAGCTGCACAACTCAAGCACTGTGCCAGGGAGCTCAAGGAGAGTACAGGGAGCTGGGGCTCTGGAGGACAAATGTTGCAGGATACTGTACAGATCCAGCCACTGAACCATGGAGAAGAGAGTCAGCCTCTTCTGTCCAGCTCAGAGGGTGCTACAGGAATGTCAGCTGGAGGAAGTAGGGGTAGCTTCCAGAAGTAGGCAGGGCAGAGAGGGACATAAAGCTTCCCTCTCTATAAGCAGCAGTGATGCAGTGACAGACTTAACTAAAATCTTCACAAATACTCAAGTGTTAAGGAGTGGCCTTTACAAAGGGCCTGATTCTAAGTCTGTGCAAGGCAGAGATTTATTCTCATTGCTTTATGACTGTTGAGTCACCCACGTACTCTTCCCTGAATTTCAGAAGGACCGCAGGTCTCTTCACAATCTTATTTTTCAATTTGCTCTATCATCTTTATGTGACGTGGGCACTTCTGCATTGATGCAACTGGAGCAGCCTGTGGTAGAGAACGGTAGTGTTTGGTTTTCTCAGTGTGTTAAGACAGTTCATTGCTGACAAACCTGCCAGCAGAGCGTGATGCTCCTCCTTACTCAGGGCTGGTCGCTGCGCTCGGCAGCCACCAGCCCAGTCTTGCTTGTAAGCATATCACATGTGCCCTCCTCAGCCAGCTGCCTGCTTACACAGAGTTAATCTTCAGTTTATAGCTGACCTGCTATGTTCTCCTTAAAAACAGGAATATGAAGTCACTAGAAGCTCAGCTGTATTTCTGGAGCAAGGGGGAAGCTTTTCTAGTGTGTCAAACATCTATGGAAGAGCCTCCCTTCCTCGCTGTCAAATCTGTGACAGCTCAAGGAACTTCCCTTTAAGATCACCTACCCTCTATTCAAATTCAGACAGCTGGACTAAGGTAGGGGGATTCATCTGAATCTTGTTTTCTTCTCTTCTGTCAAATGCAACTCAACAGGCTCTTCTAAGCAGAGTGATTTCTTTCAAAACCTGCTGTATGCCATTCATCCCCATGAAGGAGGTTCACTGCCTTGTTGCCATGGCACCCTTTCTCTAAAGAGGAAGAAAAATAGTTAATTATGCAATTTAAGAAACTACAGAGGAACGACAGAAAGAGAAATAATAGAAAGGAAGATTCTGGGTTTGCAATAGAACTGCTGGCTGCTCCAATATACACCCTGTTTATAAGTGAAATACTTGGCCAGTGCATACTGTATGGGCCCAGGGCTTCTCTGGCAGCAGGGTTTTCAAGGAGGTGCCCTTTGCTGGGCAGTGAGCCTCTGCCATCCAGGAAATCAATCCTGTAGTCAGTTACTGCTGTAACCTTCCCTGGTTAATGCTCCAGACATATTTCCTTGGCAGAAATTCTGGGTGGACCTGGGACAGCAATAATACATCACACACCGACGACAAGCTCCTGCTGCTTGTGGTTACACAGAGGTACAGTTCAAGACTGAAGTGTTTTAAATCTCCCTGGCAGCATTCCATTGTTCCTCAGGCCTACTAACCCCTGCTTACTTTCACCAGGACCCCGGAAAATCCAGTTGGTGGTGCACAAGGCAGGGCCAAAGAGCCTGTAAGCACCAAACCTGGCAAGATCCCAGCCCCTTTAGAAGGAACAGTGCTTTACTTTGCCAAGAGCAGTGGCAGGCCAGTACAGCCTGGGCAAAACAAAGCATTGCAACAGATCTTTGCCAGTAATGGATCCAGTGCTCTGTGAACAGGGAGAGCTGCCTCTCACATGGCACAATGAGCTCTCTGGGCCAGGGGGAAGGAGTTACCCCATGCCTTGTTTCCCAATATGTGCACTGAGAGAAAGAGGAAAGGAAGATGATGTGACCCCGTGCATTTGTTTACTACGATGAAATTGAGACCTCAGGCTCCGTTTCTAACAAGGGCACTAATGGCACAGAGGGCTAGGCAAGAGCCACATAAGAGGAAGAGAGCAGTTAAGACGCAATAATAATTCAAAATACTCCTGGGAACACAGCAGGAATGGCTGTCAAAAGACCAACATTTTAATCAACAAACTTTGTAGACAAGAGGCTTCCCACTAGGGGAGCACATGTATTCCTCCTTTCACCACCAGCTTCCATCACCTGGGCTTTTAAGGCCCAGGATGGTCTCTCCTCTTCAAGCTTCCTGCAGCAAGTATTTCCAGGGAGGGAAGCTTTCCAGAGTCTGTCACAGGAGCAACATTCAACCCAGTCCCTGTTGCATGGACTGATGTTGAAAGCTGTGTGTCTCTTCCAGTGCCCCCTCACATTCTCCTGGCTTTCCGAGGGCGGCAGCCGTTGTGGGGAACTGGGGTGTTGTCGGTGATGGAGATCACCTCCAAACCTCCCATTGTCAAACCCCTGATGGCAGCCTGCAACAACAAGACAGCAGATGACACATTGTTATCAACACATTGAACAGCACAGAAAGGAAAAAGCTCTGGACAAAAGTTTGGTCCCCCATCTGAAAATCAACTTGTTCCAATGGTTCTCACTTTGTAATTATTTTCAAACTAAGTGACTTGTATCAGAAAACCCAGTTTAAACCTATCTGCTCCAGTCCTTTTTGCAGTGTTCCCATCAATTTTCCTACTTTAACTGTAAGAAGTCACAAATACAGCTTTTATGCTACCTCTAGAAGTCCTACAACTCTAAAATTCTAGTAATTCATTACAAGGAACTTGAATGATGAATTCTTTACATCACCTTCAGTAATGTTAATTGAGACCAGCCTGAATTTAGAAAACACGCACGATGCCTGAGAAAATAAAATATGACAAAGAAACTCTGACACCTACTTTGCGTCCCGGTCCCAGTCCTTTCACCACGACTCGCACGTGCAATACACCCTTCCCTCGTGCTTTCTGTGAAAAGAACAGCTGGTTAGTGTTCTCTTTGAGAGAACTGCTGCTGGCCAGGCTCCCCTGGAGTCTGTCATTCCCTTCTGACCCATTATCATAATAGTATTCCAGTAAAAATAAAGACTAGTCAGTAATGGATATAAAGTAAAATACATATATGGGGACTGTTGCACAGAATCCAGGAGCAAGGGAGGCTTGGATATAGCCATGACTTCTGTGCTAGATTGTCAGCTCTGCAGACAGAGCTTTAACATAAAACTATCTGTGACCTAAAGCCAAGGCATAAAAGGACATATCCACGGATACGTGACTGAAGTGGCAAGGGACTAGCAAGGACTAACTCAAAGCTGTTTTCCCTTCCCTAATGTGGTGCCTTCTCCCCTGTCTCTAGAGAATTCCTTCTGGAGGGTAAATGAGAAGTGCAGGCAAGTTTTAGATTTGCAGTGCAGGAGTCCACACCTCCAGTGCAAAAATTCTAGGGGCTTGCAAATTGGAAATGAAGAAGTGCTGTACAGCACAGCCCTGCTGCCACCATGTGGAGGGACCTTCTCTGTCTCACTGTGTTCTGGTGCAATTAACATACTGACAACTTCAACTGTGATAGAATAAATCTGTCCAAGCACAGCTATACAGCTATTACGAGGCTTCAACGAGCACAGATTAAAAGTGAAGATGTTCTTATATTCCTCTGAGTCAATCACAATAAGCTGTTGGCCAGCAATGATACCAAACACCTCTGATGTGAAAGGCTGGAGTGAATTCCACTTAATGTAGGACAAGGATTTTCAGTTCAACCTGGCCTCATTCTGCTGTACTGAGGACTGTGACATAGCCAGCCTCATCTCCTCTACCTACACACCACCCATGTGGTTTTTAGAAACAGTTGTAATAAACCGTATGTAGCTGGAAACTACACATGCAAGGACATCACCTTCTCTAAGTGGAACTGCTGGCAGCAGCTCAGTTCTTCTGTGGCAGAAACCAAATATGAAACATCCAGCCAGTAACTACAGCCACTTCTCAGTCCCCCTGCAGTGCAAAAATTGAACTGCTGCCGATTCAGGGGCTACATTCCCAAAATGACTGAGAGATGTTCACTTAGGAAAAAAGGAGCTGTGCGCAGCTCAACTCACCCTCAGGGCATTTCTAATAGCTGTTTCAAACACACTTTTTCTGTGTGCAGATGAAGCTTAGGATGCTGACAGCATGGAACAACTCTGGAATGCTGCCTGTGAGCCACTTGTGTGCCCAGGTACAGGGAGGTGGGAATTGTTGGTGTGGACTCACCACAGCTGCTGCCATGGCTGCAGTTTGTGCCGCAATGGCCGTTCCCTTCTTGGCATTCTGGAAGCCTTCTGTGCCACAGGACGTGTGGGCGAATGGCCGGTTGTCAAAGCTGACCACCTGGATGTGGGTGCTGCAGAGACAGAGAGGCAAAGGGAGGAAGTAAGGTGGAACAAGGCTTTATTCTGATTTCTTCTCGCTCACCTTACTTCACAGCTCACTGCAGGACTCCTGCCTCCCTTCTCCAAGCCACACTAGCTCAGCATTCCCTTTCAAGGCATCCCACTCACTCAAACCCACTGCAGTACCCTCCCAGCAGTGACCTTCTGGTCACCCTACAGACCCTGAGCGAGGTGGCAGAACCTTTCTGGATAAGGTGTACTTTATCCAGATATACCTCAGATCCCACTCAGCCCTTTTAGACCCACCTCTCACTACATTTCAACCCTTCTGTTTATTAAAAAAACACACAAAACATTTCTAGAAATTTAAAAACCTTTAGAAACAACAGTAAAGTATCGCAGCAAGGATCACTGATGAAGTACAATCATCTCTCATGGCCAATATGGCAGGTGGTTCAACACCTGCACAGTGACAGTGCTAGAGCAGAAGGCTGGAAGTAACCTGCTGCTAAAGCTGTCAGCATCTGATTATTCATATCAGAATGTAATCAAAGTGTATAAAAACAATCTTATCGCTTTAAAGACATTCTAAGGACAGTTATGCCTCCTGAACAGCACTGAGGTTTGAAGCAGTATCATCTTCCCCATCACGAACACCACTTTTTTTCTTTGAGCTTCTAGATCAAAATGATGACAGGCCAAAGCACGGATACGTCCTGAGCTTTTATTTTGCATGAGGGCAGGAATGGAAGGGCTCATTTGCTTACTTGTTGTATGTTGCTTTGATGTGCGCTATCGGGATCTCTTCATAAACCTTTCCATCCCATCTCATGGAGCTCCTCTGCAGGATTAGAGGGCTGAGGAGCAAAACAAGAGTTACCAGGCCTCGCTCTTTAAACATTACAAAGTTTTACTTCACATTGGGAAATAAAGAAAGAAGGGACTAAGCCTCCGAAAGACACAAGCTGCGTTTCTGATTGAGTCAAGCCGCTCCCTCTCTTCCCTCGGCTGCAAACCCACCGGAGGCGATAAAACCTCGCAGCGAGCGGCAGATGGCAGCGCCCTCCCGGCGCGGCCTGGCCTCGGCTCTCACCTCTGCTCGGTCGCGCTCTGCTCCTCCGTCTCCTTGGCAGCCGCCCCCGCGATGTCCTGCAGCCTCGGGGGGCCGGTGCGGAACCCGCGGCACAGGGCGGCGGTGGCGCGGGCCCTGAGTGGGGAGAGAACCGCCAGTGAGGCACCTGCGCTGGGGGGGAGGGCGTGGGGTACGCGTGTAGCGATAGCGGGAAACCCGCAAAGGGGGGGGACCCCCCCGGTGTCCCCGCGCTCCCCACACAGCCCGCTCCGCTCACCCCCAGCCCGCCCCGAGCACCCTCTGCCCAGCTGCCGCCAGGACCGCGCTCATGGCCGCGCTCATGGCGGCGCCTGCGACCCGCGCCCCGGGAGCGGCGGCCGCGGAGCACGACGGGAGCGGGGAGGGAACATGGCGGGGCATTGTGGGACGCGCGTGATGGCGGCGCCCCTCGGGCAGCGGGCGGCGGGTCCGGCTCGCTGGGTTTGCAGCGCTGCTGCTGCGCGCCGCCCGTGGAGGCTTTTCGGCGCAATGTGCTTGCTGAGGCTTCCCCAGATCACGCAGCCTCTGGAGAAGGGGGAGGAGGAGATGGCGGCGCTCATGGGGCAGGTAGAGGGGGTGTTGGTGGGGAAATGGCTCCCTCAGGCATGAGGGGAAGGAGCATCAGGGGCCGGTGGCCTTGCACACGCAGCCTGATGTTGCTTCCCGAGTGCGCTGTATGTGATTTGCACTACGGTTTGTGGGTGTTGGTGGTGTTTCCATAGTCTCTGTCGGTGCTGTCGGTGTCCCTGTTAGGTGCTCCTGCTGCAAGCAGGGAAGCCCTGCTCAACCTCAGGGAAATTGCCATTATCTTGTGTTCTCTGAAGTGGAAATAATTCTGTTTGCTAGCACCCGTAGTGCTGGTGGCTCAAGAATTCTCTGTGTTGCTCTTCTAGATAGAGCTGGAGAAAAGCTGCTATTCGGATCATGAAATCCGTAAGCTGCAGGAGGAGGAGCGGCTCCAGAGGAGGAAGGAAAGCCTGGATGATGATGATGAAGCCACTGGCAAGACAGTCATCATGGCTCAAGACCTGGAGGACAAGTGGGAACAGAAGTTTCTGCAGTTCAAAGCTGCTCCACGGATAACAGGTACAGGCTAAAGTTTGTGATGGATGGGAACACCCAGATTGTTTGCCATACAGAGTGCAATTCAATAGAAGGAAGGCATTTTTGAGTCCTTTTTGCTTTAAAGACAGTATAGACTCCGTGGCAGCACTGTTAGCACATGAATTAATGGACAGAGAGGTCAGTGTTCCCACGCCAAAAAAATGTGCGTGTTCAGCCTTACCAGAGCAAAATGGCGAAAATAGATGTTGTTTCCAGACAAGAGAAATGTTTGGTTGCCTGGTTCCCAAGTTCTGCTTAGTGTTCTTGCTGATTTTTTGTCAAGGTAGGAATCCAGACTGCTTGCTATAAATTTCCTCTGGAATTGAAACAGGAGTGGGTTCCAGCTGAATCCTTGATTGATTTCCAGAGCAACTGAGAGCACTCCTGCCTAGATTTTTGTGTTGTTCCGTGTATCTGTGCTAGCGTATTATTGCTGGAAGAGTGTGAGATACCAAGGGTTGGTGAATCAATGGGATCAGAGCGGTGCTGCTGGGAGACTGTTTCCAGCATGTGTTGTTTTTCTGGCAGATGCTGATAAAAAGAACATTCGAACATCGTTGAACAGGAAGCTGGACAGTAACCTGATGCTTCTGGTGAAACAGAAAATTGGTAACCAGGAGCTGTGGCTCCTGCCTCAAGTGGAATGGCAGCCTGGAGAGACTCTGCGAAGCACAGCTGAGCGAGCCATGGCTACGTTTTTGGGTGTGTAGTCTGCCCTATGCTTGACCCTCCCTCTTCTTTCTCCCAGTTTTTTTCTTCCTGTGTCATGTGTGAGGGATATTTGTCATCTGCTGTAATGAAATCACATCCCACCTCCTGGGAAAAGGCATTTCATTCCCTCCCAGGGAGGGAGCTCAGTGGGGTGGACTTCTCTGGGAAGAGCCATGATCTGGGGTAATTGGCTCTGTTCTGCAGCATGTGAAGGGCTGACAGAGAGCTGTGAGTTGAAATCTCTGGCTGCTACCAGCAGCAAGCAGTGCCAGGTCTGGCCCTTGTGATCTGATTCTGGAGCATCACCAGACACCCTCTGAATGTCTGGGCTTGCTGCAGGTATGACATCTCTTTCCCTCTAGGTGCCCTGTAATAGCTTTTGCAGCAGATGGGTGGTGATGGCAAACCCATGGTGTCCTTTCTTTTCACTGTGGGTTGGCAAAGCTTGGTACTCTCCCTCCCTCCCTCTCCCACTCTGAGAGGACTTGCTGGTCTCCAAATGAGCAGTTTCTTCATGAGAAAAGGCTCACAGTTGTCAGTATTTCTGCCACAGAGGGAAGTCTGAAACAGAGGCAAGGAGTGGCTTATGCTTCCTTTTTGGTATACAGGAGAGCAGTTACTGTTGCTGTGTGTTCTTATGTCTTTTTTTTTTTTTTTCTCTTGCGTGGCTGGGGTGTTGCAGGAGATCAAATTCAAGCCAAAATCCTGGGGAATGCACCATATGGGATTTACAAGTATAAGTTCCCCAGGGCCATCAGGACTGAGGATAATGTGGGAGCCAAAGTCTTCTTCTTCAAAGCCTTCCTGCAGAGCAGTGATTTTACCCAGACAGAGCCGAAGGCAGATTACCTGTGGGTCACAAAGAACGAGCTGGGAGATTACCTGAAGCCGGAATACCTGAAAAAAGTCAATCGATTCCTCCTGGACTTGTAAGCAAAGGGCTGTGCTCCAGCAGATGGGGAAGATGTGGGACATGGCTCCAGGGAGGAGCACGGCTGCTGCTTTGCGTGGTCTGTGTGTATGAGATGTTAACTTGGGCTCTGGAGGATAATTTGCCTTTGCCTTATTTCTCAGTTCTCTTCACTGGCCCTGTACTGAATAAATATTAAAATTTATACTCGGAAGTGAAGCTTTCCTGAGGGAGTTCTTTGTTCTTGTTGAATTCTCCTCCTCCACCTCTTCTGGAAATGCATGTTGTGATCTTTCCCTCTCCCAAGAGTGTGATTCCCTGGGGTTGTGGTACCCGGGAGGCTCTCTTTCCTCCCCAGACTCCTGTCACAGGCTCAAGCTCAAATGGTTTCTCCTTGCAGTGGCTGATGCTTGTCTCTGGTACCTGTTGCCTGGTACTGAGCAGCACTGGAGGGTTGTCTCTGTGTCCAGATGGGAACAGACCCTTCTGGACACCAGCCAGGGCAAGGTGGGGTTCTGGGGAGAATGAAAGCTGGGATATTCAGAGCTTACTAACATTTAATCTGCGTTGGAGCTTCCTCTGGCCTCGAGTCGATCCACAGTGGCTGTGGACGACACAGATCTGTGAGAAATGGGCAGCAGCTCATTCTTCTGACAAGTGCTGATTTCCCACACACACTTCCTCCCCTTGAGCCTCAGCAACAGACACTGAAGGAGGGTAACAGCAGCAGCAGCTCCCTGTCTGGGCTGAGAGGCTGTTTTCCTGGAAAGGGAAGGCTGTTTTAGCATTGCTGTGTTGTCGGAGCCACCTCAAAGGTGGTTCTAGGGAGTTCTCAGCTCCCATTCCCACTGCATTAGGCCAGCACTGCTAGCCCAGCCCAGCTGGGTCTGACTGGGAAACCTGACCCTATTACCCTGATTTCTTGGAAGATCTATCCTGGGTTTGTGTGGTGCAGCCTCACCCCTCTGGGGCTGATTCTGTTCCTGGAAGTTTTTTCTGATTGTAAATGTTGCTGTTTGGTAGTCAGAGTGCTGGCTGGACCTTGCAGGGAATCAGCCTCCTCCAGCAGCAGGGAGAGAGGGAGGAAATAGCTGTTGTTAATCATCTGGAGAGACTTTGGCCTCCAGAGGTGGAACTGGAGATTGCTATATGTATTTTTGTCAATCCTTCGGGAGCTGTTGAGCTGCAGGCCTCCAATTAAAGCTATCTTTAATCACTCTGCAAGCCATCGGGGTGGGGAGGGAGCACAGCAACCTTGAATTTTCTAATGCTGGACAGTTAGGGAGCTGCAGGTTTCCCATAAATTACCGACAAAACTTGGTTCCTGGAAGCAGGCCATAATGTTAGAAGAGATAATGAAGGGGTTTTTCTGTGGCAAGTTGATGCTAACACTCTCCTCCAGTGGAGGAGAGATAACAAGTCCTAATAAAACTGGATTTCAGCTTCACAGATAGTTTACTTCTACAAAATCACTCTGTAGCTGACATCTCTCCCTGTCTGTGTGAGTTTTGGGGGTCAGTGCTCACATGTTCTGTGATACACTATGAACTGTTCAGAACTGCATGCTTTCCCACATCATGGGAAGCTGCTCTTTGTTGCTCCTCCTGGCTGGCCCCGAGCAACAGAAGGCTTCAAAATGGAGAAGATAAATACATGTGGAGCCAGGAGAGGCCATTGGAACCACAGGGTGAGTGGCTTACTGTTCTCTGAAAACTTGTAGGAGGGGAGCTGCTGTTCTCCCAAATGCAGCTGTGAGGTTGTTAGAGCAGGGACTGCTGCTGGGTGCAGGGAGAACCTGTGGCATCCCTCACTGCTGGGGCAAGGGGTGGGCTGGCTCAGGGAAGGTGGGAGTTATGGATGTCCCAGCTGGTGCAGCCTTTGGGCTTGCTCTCTGTTGTGGATGAAGCACCTCCAGCAGCATCAGTCACTTTGCCTTTGTTCTTTTCAAGCTCCTGTGCTCGTGTTGGAAGGGATCTGTGCCTTTGGAGGGAATTTTTTTAGTAGTGCCTGGGATTTCTTCAAGCACTGCCCTTTCCTGCTGTGCTCTGATGCCTGCAGGGGACGCAGCGTGGGGTGCTCTGCTCGCAGCAGCCCAGAGACTCAGCAGAAAATTGTGTGGAAAATCTGTTTGAGGTCACCAGTGGCATGAGTGGATTGTGTCCCATCCTTTTGTTTTCAGGACACCTTTTTCCTCCCTTTTCTTCTGAAATCACCCCTGTGGGTTGGCATAACCAGCATGTTAGAAGGATGCAGAGTGGGGCAGGGAGAAAGCAACGCCTGAGTGAATCTCTACAAAGGTAAAAATGGATATAAAAGAAGGGGTGCTGCTGGGAAACTTGTACTCAGGATAAAATTACCCCAGGAACTTTGTTGATAATACCCAATCCTTGACACCAAACCCTCAAAAAGGAAAGCTATGAATTTGTGAGGTGAGTTTGAAATGCTGACAGCAGGAACCCCCTTCAGATAGTTCCAGCTACAGCTTTGCTGTCAAGGCTACTTTTCCCTAACAGATCTTGGGGCGTATAGAATCCTTTGTCAGGACTTCATAGGCAATGCTTGGAGACCCAGGGGTATTTTGCAGTTGAAATATGAAGGGTTGTTCAACAACATAAAAATGAAGCTTTTTCAAAACCGAAGCAAGGCAACAAAGCCCTTATGGAGGGTGTACAAGGCTTTAGGACTCACTATCACAGGCCACTCCAGAAGCAGGACTGTGTGCTGGCAGGACCTGGCCCTTCACCTGTCTACCCTGAACTTCCAATGTCATAACTGGCTGAGGCAAAAGTTTAGATTTTTCACTTAGCAAGTTGCAGTTTAAGCTGATGTCTGCCGGAGCTTAAGGTGAGAGCTGATGTTGAAGGCAGTTTATCTTCTGAGGGGCTGCTCTGCCTCTCAAGCATCTGGGCAGAGGGAAGCTGTGGACATTGGGACAAGAGGCATGGGCCAGCACTGCTGCTGGGAGGACGGCGAGCGATGTCAGAGGTGGGTCCTTTTGCTGCCCTGCTCCCACCACGTGCTGCCTGCCTGCTTTCCGCACTCTCTCATCTATCAAAGTAATTATGCCCATTACATTTCTCCTTTCAGGTTTTACCCTCCCAAATGTTATTCCACAGCATTAAACCTGTGGGGTGAGTGAATTATTGGGGGAAATAACTAGATATAATCCAGGTTTAATGGGCACATAGAAAAACCACACAGGGTTGGGAGGGTGGCTCAACCAGCATCCTGCTTCTGCAGGCAAATAGAAATTTATCTTGATGTGTCCATATCTCTAGCTTCGTGATCTGTGAGCTCTTAATAATTGGTTTGGTGACCTGCCGGCAGTGTTCTCTCTCTGTAGAGCTTTCTCCGGTCGCCAGTTAATATAATGGGTCACAAATCCCATTTGCTTTTGAATTCTGAGTAATCCTTTTGTTAATGTCACCTCTTGCTTTTCTGGAAGCATTGGAGGAAATGAGAGCCATGTGCTAATGTTTTGTGTGTTCAGAAGCTGCTGCCCTGCTCTGATTGCATGTTCCAAATGCCCTGTGCAGCCCAACTGTGTCAGATTCAATGCCCCACTCTGAGAACAGCAATTGCAAGAATTCCCAAGCTGTGCTGCTACCAAATGGCACGGGCTGCAAATGTTGGGATGAGCTCGAGGAAAGCAGTGAGATGCGATAGGAAGTGGAGCAGCCAAAGAATAAGGGGCTTGGAGAGGAGGGAGGCTGGGCATTTGGGGTGTCTGGTCCCACCAGTGCCCTGTGTGGAGGGGCAGTGAGTTCCCTGTTTCGGGGGTGGGTTGGGTGACTTCTGGACGTGGCCCCCATGGGGACCCACTTTTCTGCTTTTTCTCCACCGACACTGAAAGCTCAACATGCAGCCTTGTCCCTGCTTAGGGAATGTGGTGCAGCAGATGATGCCTTCCAGCAGCATGCTAGAGACTCCTGTACCACATCCTTCTGGATTTCATACCTCTTCATTTTCTCTGCCTGAAACAGGACTGTGGTGAGCTGTAGGTGTCTTGCCTGCTCTCTCCTGCCTTTGTGGGTAGGTAGGTATCAGAACCCTTTCAGAGGGGCAAGAAGCTGCCAGGCATCCCCTAAGGTAAACACAGGTATATCCCTACTGAGGGAAGGGGAGGGAAAGCATCAGGCCCCCCCAGATTGCCTGAGGACCTGTAAACCACTCCGATGCACCTCCTGTTGGTACTAACCCAAAGGCTACAGGTGGTTGGTAGGGACTTTCTTCCTGTTGAAATGGTTGCCCATGGATTGAACCAGGCGGGAAACTCCAGCGGTGTGTCCAAAAGCCAGAATATCCGAAGTCATGAAGTCAGTGTTTCTCGATTACTTTTGTTTGTTTCTTGATTTTCTGTAAGTTTTCAGTCTCCTGCACGGCTGATAAGCCTCACCCTTCACCCCTTTACCTCGTGCTTCCATTGGTCTCCCTATTTTTAGCCTGTCTGTGGCGTTCTTCACACAATGCCTGTGTGCACTGCTTTGATCAGAGCTGCCGACGACGTCGATGTGACCTTGAAGGTGGTGGCGTGCAACGAAGAGACGTGTTGTATTTAGTGAGCTCCTTGTGGCTGGGCATCACGTCACAACCCAGGCAGGCACACACAGCATCGCTTCCCCTCACTCCCAAGCTGGTTTTTTTCCCTGACAGATCCCATCAGGATTTGGGCTATTTGAGTCCAAACCCCTCTTCCTGGCTCTTGCCCACACTGAGGAACACAGTGGACAACTATCAGCGCTGGGAGCTCCATGCTCGAATGTTACTGGCTCTAATTTAAGAGCTAAATTCCCCCGAGGATGGAGGTGGATGTCACTTGCTGCCCATGAAACAGCTTAGTGCTAGGCACTAGATGGCAGGCAGTGACTGGGAAATCCTATCTGTGGAGTTTTGCTTCCCCTTAAAATCACCTCCTCCTTTAGCTCTCGCATGCTTCAGCATGGGAACCTGAAGCATGGAATAAGGATCAACAATTTTTAACTGCTGTGCTCAAGCTTATACCTTGCATGTTGAAGGATGCCAGTGATTGGCAGACAGTTGTCTTTGCTCCACTGAGGCTTGACAAGTAGCAGGAGACTCCAAGGAGTCTCTAGTGCAGGGAAAAGAGGCAGGCAGCAGGCAGGCAACATCTGAGCCTAGAGGGTGGATGGCAGTCAGATTGTGAGTGCTGCCCAGGGCGCTGAGTGAGGGTTAGGGAGGGATGGGGGTGGAGAAGGGGTGCATCCATATGGGGTAGGGATAGGGGCAAAAAATGATTGTGGGTGTTTGACGTAGGCAAGGAGAAGTTAAGAAATCCCTGAGGATGCATTTCCTCTAACCCTGGTTGTGCAGCAGTTGCTTTGGAAAGGGCAGTGGAAGCATTTCTGGCAGTGCCCAGGTTTCAGCCAGATGCTGCCCCTTACTTTGCAAAAGGGAGGGTGGTCACCCAACCCTGGCTGTGGGGTTCAATCACTGAGGAGGCTGTGATCCTGTTCCTAGGGTGGCAGAGCATGCCTTCGATTCACTTGGGTTGGGTTTTGGGGGTTTATCCCCAGAAGTGCGCATAAAAGTACTTACCTAGAAGAATATATGCCTCCCCCTCTTCTACCCCAGTGGTGCAGCATGGGCTCCTATGTACTACAAGGAGGATGGAGTAGTAAAATCTCTCCTTTATTTGTCTGAGGTCTGTCCCTTGGCCCTGCTATGTGCTGCTCCCACTCCTACAAAGCTCAGGGCAAGACAACCCCCATGGTGCTGGGTGCCTGGCTGTCTGTTCCCAGGCATCAGCACAGAGCTGCAGCCCCTGTGCCACACTCTGGGTGTTGTAGGTCTCCTGTAAGCACCTTCCAACAAAAAGGGGATTATCTATAGCTTGTTAGAGTCCTTGCAGGGAGGGAAAATAAGGCTCTTTGCTCTGAAACGTTCTCTTCCCTGGGATTACAAGATAATGCATATGAAACGACATTAGCTCAGCCAGGTTTATGGATTATTTGAAAATCAAATTCTTTTAATCTCATCCACCATCTGGCACCAGCATAACAGCCTGCAGCCAGCTCGCTGCTGCTTCCACCCTGACTGTGTTGGAGTGACTGGAGTACCAGAGCCAGTGAGGGGTCACCATCGTCCCTGGTCACCACTGTGCATCCTGGCACCAGCACCCAGGCCAGCCTTGCCCTGATTTCTTCACAAGGCAGGGTGGAGGTAACATGTCTCTAAGGAACTGGAGGCTGTCCTTGGTGTGCACTAGGAATGAATAGGCAGAGTGGAAACATGTCACTGCTGGTGCCTATGTAACCATGAGTCTTGAAACCAGAGGGATCCCCCAGCCTTGGATAAAGGTTAAGATCAGAACAGGGGATCTGCCAGTCTCAGTGACATGATTTGCAGCCAGTCTCCTGGCTGGGCAGGAAGGGATGAGCACACAGAAGCTTGTAGGATGTTGATGCAAAGCTTTTTCCAAGGACTTTGTGTTTCCTCTTGTATATTAATTGGAAGCTGCCAAGGTGCATCTGGGCTCAGTGATGGGGCTGGAGAGTCCCAGGTACCAGGAAGCCAGTGACAATTCATATGGTTTATGAGGTGCAATACAAGCAGGCATGCTGTCCTGGAGGAGCAGGGCAGGATAGAAGAGCCTGTCAGAGGTGAGCATGGAGCACTTGTGAAGCACCACCGTGGACAGCACCACAGAGGCCAACTTGGCTCACAGGTCAGGGAACAGATGAGACTGGAGAGTGGTGAGGGATCACTACAGGAAGTTAGAGCTACCAGAACTGGGGACTTGTAAATGAGTGAGGGATGTGTGCTGGGCACTGTTGTCCCCACTCCAACCCCACAGCTGATTTTTCAGATGTGAAGCCAACTGGGCTGCAGAGCTGCTTGGTTCTCCTGTTTTTGGTTTCTGTGCTGAGGCTCAATACAACAATCCATCTTTTCCTGTCTCCCCCAGAATGCTTCTGTACCTACTACCAAGGAGCGCTCTAATCTCAGTACCCATTTAACATGAATAAAAACCCTTCTGGGACAATAGGTCACGGTTATACAATTTAGCTCAAGTAGAGAAAAGGCCTTTATAGCTGTGAATACATGAATACTTAAAATATATATAACATTGGTTAACATCAGGACTTATAAGCATAATATATATACATAACACTGGGCTAACAGTCCGTGCCTTGACTCCCTCCACAGAAGGCTGTAGCTGTTCTGCCTGTCAGCTTTGTTCCAGTGGCTCTTCATGGCTGGAGTCACAATTTGCCCCATTTCCCACTTTTGCTGGGAACTCAGTACAGAGAGCAGCTACTCAGTACGGAGGCAGAGGGAGATTGTGGAGAGAGTTCTGCAACTGGTGCTCAGTGGGGATCAGGATGTGAGAGGTGAGGACACAACACCTCTGCCCATAGGTAAGGAATGGCACACAGAGCCAGGTTAGTAGCTCCCATGATTTGTGTGCCCTGAAGACAGTTGTATGCAAATAAAAAAAGAAAAACAATAATAATAAGAACAAATAGCTTTAAAGTAAAGAAAGTGACATTTCTATAGGTAATTAGTTACTACTTATAAAATGGCACCATTGTCTGTGTCATTAGAACTACTTGGTTTTCCAATACATTGTTGTTTTAATTAAACAAGTCCTTAGATTCTTTTTTTCCTGCTCCTTTGTAACACAAAGTCATTTTTTTTATTAGTGCCACAGAATAAATTAATTGTGTAATTAGTGACTATTACTTTGTCACTCCTGGAAGGGTTATTTTCACATTGTTTGCATGAAGTGGATGGAGTAGTTATGAAATGTTTTTTGATACCAAGACTCCCTGGAAGCAGCTGTCTATGGCTGGGGGTGCTGGTGGAGCTGGGGATGTGGCAGCGCTGGGACACAGGCGTCAAGAAGGGGATGAAAATCTCTGCCAGGGCTGGATGGACAAGGCTGTCAAACACTGCTGGTTATCCCTTTTCTTATTTGTATGCCTGTGTATAAATGTATTTCATTTTGATGCAGAAATGCCCTCTAGAAAGCATCTTCAGACCCTCCAGAAAGGAAGCGAAGGGACAATGAAGCTGTGGCTACTTCCATGTATTCCCCTTGCTACAGGTGAGGGATAAACCCCAGGATGGGATTTTCAAGCATGCACCACTCCAGTCATCATTACAGGGGGCTGACAGCTGGTGGGCATGACATGTCATTCCCCTGCCCCACCATGTGTAGGCTACACTGCAGATTCCAGGCAGGAAGAGGGGGAATTTAGCATGCAGCTAGTGATAGGGTCTTAATAGATCTGCACTTATTATTTGGAAAAGAAAATCAGGATTACAGGCTTATGAAGGATTAGCAAGCATGAATGTGTATTGCTGCATATACTGTTCCTTTTGTAAACCCATTGTGTCATTAGGCTGATATAGAGTTATACCATTACTAGCATGACATCAGTGTATCAGATAGTCCTGATTAGAAGATTCAGCAGCTGTACTGAAGAAAGCAGGGCATTCCCACAGGCCTGCTGATCCTTCCCTGTTTATACCTTGTGGTTTGGCTGTGAAACCATGTTGATTTTTGGACAGCATCAACCAGTAGGACAGACACCTTGTGAGCACTGGCCTACCTCCTGGGGCCCGTCAAAGTGACCAAGCTGAGGCTTTTAGTGCTTCAGAAGCCCTCTCCTGCAGGTTTTAAAGCAGTAGCAGGAAAGTGGATGCATCAGGATCCTCAGGTGTCTGTGCACTCAGTTACAGTGGTGGAGAGAGATCTTGGACTGCTCAGAGGAGCTTGGGTCACTCATGGATATATTGCAGGGGTCTTTCAGTGCAGCTAAAACTCTGCATTTCTGGTTTTAGCTAAAATATAAAAAGATCCTTATAAAGGTGGTGTGTCTGTTGGCTTCAAGTACTGCATGCTCTCAATGGTGGTAGCTGCCAGGTCTTGGCTCTTGGAGCCCTGGAGATGTGTGGGCTACCTGGAGATGTTAAGAAATTAATGCAAACATTGGAAGCTTCAAGACCCTGCCTGTACTTCACAGCCTGCAAGTCTTGACCTCACATGGCTGTCAAGATGGATAACCTTAACAAACCCAATTCCTTGGCTCTAGGCTTCCCTAAAGATGGTCTTTGTAAGTAGAGATGTGCTAAGCAGGAAACTGGGATGGAGGAGCAGGGAACTGAGTGGTTATGAAACATCAAAGCCTCTGGGTGTGTGAGTACAACTTATGATTTTTACTAAATATTTTCCTCTTTAGTTTAAACCATTGTTTTTTTCCAGGGTGATATAATAAGACCCCATGTGCTTCTAACTAAATGGCAGCCTGTGCTTAGTAAACAACCCGGGGTCCAGTTTGGATGGGATTCCTGTGTTGATGTTTCTGGAAATCAAATAACAATTGAACTAAGGCAGCTTGTTCCTGGAGCTGCCCAGAGCTGTTTGCTGATGGAGCCAAAGGGATTGAGAGCCCCTGGAGCATTCAGATCTGCAGGCAGCTCTGTGGGACAGCAAGGGGTCCCTGTGCTGCTCAGACGTGGCTCCTTTCCCTGCTCTCTGTCAGTCAACTGTCACTGTACCAGTCAGCATCCCAGGAATGATCCCATGAGCTCCATCCATGGGCTCCCCTTAGCCCTGCTGCTCTCATACCTCCTGCTTCTCCATTTTCCTTTGGGGGTGATTTCAGCAAAGAAATTTGACTTTTTCTGCCACTATGGTTCACAAAATGCTTCCACCTAAGCAAATCCCACCTCTGTGCTGGGATGGAGAGCATCTCTTCAGAGTGGGTAACCTGTTGCTGCTGGGTATGCTGGTCCCTTGGGCAGCCACTTCCATTTTGCCTCCTCTTCTGGCTGCAGGTTCCTATTCACTGATCTCCTGCAACACCACTGGTGTTACTGACAATTTGGACTTGAACTGGGACCAGTTCCCTTTTTGTCTTGTCAGGGTCCTGGTGCTTTTAGTGCTCAGACCATTTTTGAGTGTGAGACTCCAAAATCATTTGGAATATTTGAAAAATTGTGCCCATTTCTTTCTCTCAATTGGAATGTATACCTGTGGGAGTTCAGTTATTTTTTTATCTTGTCCATGTTTAAGGTTTCTTTTGGCCATAATTTCTTTTTGTGATGTAAGTGTTCTGACAAACTTGACCCTATGCTGCAGAGCAGTTCTGCATGAATGATCCAAGTAGGTCAAGCAATCTTTTTTCTCTGCTTCCTTCCCCTGAAGTAAAAAGTGACCCTACAACCACAAACCCGGTGCGTAGAACCCGGTGCACACAAGAGACCCTACAATAACAAACCAGTGTGCACACAGCCCGCTGCTGATGAGTGGTGACATGGTTTCAGAGGTACTGATGCTCCTGCTGATGTGTCCTTTCTGAGGGCATCAGCGTCAGCAGCCCTGTTAGCTGTGAAACGAGGAGGATGACTCATGAACCACACGGACGCAAGCGGTGTCAGTGCCTTGATGGTCCATTGGGTTTCTGACCTGCGTCAGCAAAATGAGGGGTGAAGAAGGAAAGCAGAATGACAACCGAACCTGAATTTGAGTGGGAGAGAGCAAGTGACATGGAAAATGCAGCTCCCTCTGGACCTGTGTCCCCACGCCTTACCAGACACAAGCTGCAGGGACACCCAGCTCTACAGACCGTCAGGAATGGGCTGTTGCTGTCATTTACAGATGTTGGAAACATTGACTCTGGACACGCTCTCCAAGTGGCTCCGAGTTTCTTACTCTGCCAAGAGCCTGAGACCATCTTCCCCATCTCTGTCTGCAGAGGCTTTTGGGGGAATGATTCTTGTGGGCTGACACCTCAGTCCTCCTGATTTTACCATGAATATTGTGTCTGCTGGTGCAAAAAACCATCCTTAAGTCAAAGCCAGAAGTGGATTGAAGTGCTTAAAAGTCCTGAAGCTGAGCAAGCAGATGAGAAGGCTGGTCAAAGCAAAATTAAGATGCTGTGAACCCTGTTGCAATGATTAATGGCTCTTTTTATATGAAGATGTTCAGAAACTGACATTTACTGAAGAAATGAGAGTGAGGTCTTTGGAATAAGCTAGGAAGACTTGTTTGTGTTTTTTAATAAAAAGAGATGTTTCAGCCAATACAAACAATTAAGGATTCCTAGGTGACTCTCCCTGCTTGCAATCTGTGACAGAAGAAAAAATCATGGACAGACAAATAGCTTAGTCTGAGTTGAGGGACAAGCAGACTGGAGCATCACTTGCAGCTCAGGTGTGGCCTTCAGGAAGTGCTGGGGGAGTCATATCCCCCCAGATGTTCTGGGATCAACAGCGCTACCCCAAGAGCAAATCTGATATCATAAGTGTATAATGAATTGGGCTGTAATGATTTTTAAAAACACTGGCTGGTTATTGATGCCCCAGCTTGATCCTAGAAAGGGTTTCACTGTTCCTAGAGCAAAAATCCAAGTGAGCACTCTGCATCTGTTTATCATACAGAAGAGTAAAAAATGGCTCTTCCTCCTGGGTCCCTGCAGCTCCTCTGACAGAATTAAAAGGCATATGTGGATCTACAGCACTGGGGTGAAGAAGAGTGGGAACAGAAGAGAAGAATCCTCTGTTTCATCCCACCTGCTCTGTGATGGTGACTTGCCCCGAAGAGACTCAGGAAAATCCTGTGTAAATGGAACATAAATGTTTTATGAATTCAGCCCTGGTGGAGTAAATTAAAGGGTCATTAATGGCCTCATTAAAGAGCTTTGCACTTTGTTCTGAATTATGAAAGCTATCATGCAATGTTAAACCAAATGGAGTTTTCAGTGAGATTTTAAAACTCTAACTAGTTCCCTCTCCCCCTCTGTCTCTCTCTATTATTTTCTTCCCCGTTTTTTTTTGTGTCTGAGAAATGTCTTTCGAGGGAGCCGCCTGTAGTGCTACAAACCAGATTTCAATTATAAATCTTCTTATGCTCCACTAATTGTCCAGAATTTTTCTTGAGAGCTGCCTGAGGTTAATGCTGATGAAGAAAGAGCCCTTTTGTCTTTCCTTGAAATGGTGCCTCCCTCGCCCACCTCTGATGAGACCTCAGGCGGGAAATTACCTATGACACCCAAATGGGAAGTGGAGAGCTGCCATAGGGGAAGAAAGACAAGTTTGCTGTGGCTTTGCCTTGGATAGTTGGTGGAGAAGCCTTTGACTCCTCCAGAACCTCCTGGTGTGGCTGTTGGTGGACTCCAGCACTTTTCCCTGTCTCTGGCTTCATCAGCAGCCCAGCACTGCCTCTTCCCCTTTCTAGGGTATCAGCTGGTGCTCAGCAAGGTCAAGGAGGCATAAGAGCTCATCCTCAACAAGTTCCAGCAAACACCAGTAAAAAGCAGTAAATGTAGGGATATTCCTGAGAGCTGTAACTGCCACAGCATCTTGGCTACCACCACAGAGTCCTCAATCCCTGCCCCAGGCTTGGCAATGAGGATTGCTGAAGCCTTTTCTGGAGCATGGCAGAGACTCCATATAAAGATCCATTTTTCGCCTTTTTAAATGTTACTATGGGTAAGCAATTGCCAGGTTGTTTAGGATCAGGAACTTGCTGAGACAGCACATGCCCTGGCCAATTGCTGGCCAAAGGGTCTACGTGTTGAGGGGCCAGGTCCTGCCACTACAGCTGGCACGGGGGCACAGGAGATATGGGTAGTGTCCCCAGGTGTGCAAGCCCCGTACCCTTAGAGATAAAGACTTTGAAATCCATATCCAGGAGGCAATATCTTCACTGCAGCTGGGTTTGAGTGTTTGGGAATAAAGAGCTGTCCTCTGGTCACCTCCCTGCCCTTCCCCAGAACTGGGGAGGTACTGGGAGCCCCACATCTCAGTGCAGAGAAGGGGCGACTCCATGTTTGGGGCAAACAACATTTTGCTTGAGATCCAACTGCACTGTTAAGGTGAGCAGAAATTGTTCGGCAAAACAAAATCCATTTATTGGCCCCAACTTCTCCCTCCAGACACAACTATTTCACCACAAGAGAAGCTTCTCAGGCCTGATCTAGAAATCCTTCTGAGGCCAGAGGCAGAGCTGGGTCTCCCTGTGGGACATGACCAGTCACAGCTGGGGCATCCTTCCCTTCACTCCCCTCTAAGGCTCATTTCTTGGACTTATTGCCTTAGCTCGCCCTCTGTAAGTTCTTCACACAGCTACACAACAAATTAAACCCCTTATTAACTAATTAAGTTATTTCTCCAACCAGACAGGAAAGAGAGGAGAGGTTGTTATTATTTCTATTTTTAAATATCAGTGACAGACACGTGTGCCTGAGCAGAGGCTCAGCCCAGGTGGGACATGAGGGGTGGACAGGGCCAGCTGAGAGGCCCTGCTGCAGCAACGAAGTCCCTTTGCTGGTTTAGCTGTTTGGTTTTCCAAATCTGGAGCAGATTTTGGGAGTGGTATCCCGAAGATGTCAGCCTCTGGGTGATGCAGGCTGAGCTCCCCTCCTGGCGTGGTGTATGACTCCAGCAGGGAGAACACAGGAGCCTGGGGGACCCCACTGCCTCCAAAAGTGAGTACAAACTGAGCAGCAGGTTTTAACCCTCATGGATATGACTCTGAAGGCTCAGACCCTCAGCAGCGAGCTGGCATCCCACGCTTCCCCCATGTGGATTCATTGGAGCCAGTTTTCCCCAATGCCCAGCTCCCCAGAGACCCCATCATCCTCATTGTCTCCAGGGACCACTCACACACCTTTTTCTAAGGGCCCTCCTCAGAGGTCAAGTGTCACCCCACAGCAGCCATCGATGGGACTGGTCCAGCCCTGGGAAACTCCACAGTGTCTCTCTTGGTCCTCAGCCTTCCTGACAGGAATCACAGCCAAGGGCTTTGCCGCCACATCAGGCTCCATGCTACTGAGGCTTGCTGGATGCTCTTTAGGAGCATCCTGGCTGGCTCCTGGCAGCCTGCACCACAGTGCTTCAGTGCCAGAAGGCTCCATCTGCCTCCTGGCTCCTTCCCGCTGAGGTGGGAATGCTGCGGCTGCTTCTGCTGCACATCATGTGGGAAAGGACGGGAATTTTGCAAGAGCTCTGCTCAGAAATGCTGCTGCTTTCTGGCAAGCTCTGGCCTCCTTCCACTGGCACATTTGGCACTGGGACAGGGAGATGCCCAAGAGCTGGGGCCAGGTGGTTTCTGCAGGTGAAACCACTGATGTAAGGGTTTGATGGGCATGGAGGCGGAGGGGTCATGAGCCACAGCTGCTTCATATCCAGCTTGATGTGGGCTCAAGCACAAAAAATTTGCTGTTTGCTCTAAGTGACTGAACAGGTACTGGGCATGTTTTGGGGGACTGAACAGGGTATTTAAAAAAAGAAAGAAAAAAGAAAAGCAAAAAAAAGTATTATGGGGGGTGG
The DNA here is from genome assembly GCA_013397135.1 of Pachyramphus minor. NCBI lineage: Eukaryota > Metazoa > Chordata > Aves > Passeriformes > Tyrannidae > Pachyramphus > Pachyramphus minor. The sequence goes on along the minus strand of VYXB01004996.1, from coordinate 1,264,444 downwards.
GCAGTGGGTAGCAGCTGGGTTGGCAGGGTTTTTGGGCTGTGGCTGTTCTGCTTTTCTCTTCATAGAGCTGCGTAGCTTGGGTTTTCTTTTCTGAGAGCTTTTTTGTTTTGTTTGTTAGTTTTCTTTCTTGCTTGTCTGATTTTACTTTCACCTAAATGCTACCCTGCAGGATGTGCCCCAGGGATGTGGAGGGGCTGACCTGTTCTCCGGCCAGTGTGGAAGTTTCCTGGCTGGAGGCTGCTCTCAGTGTCTGCAGCCTGCCCCACCCCTGACACGAACTTTCCTTTAGTGCTGTTTGCTGCTGAGTGGGATCTCCCAGCGTCTCTGCCCTCGGGAGAAGGGCTGGTGCTCTGGTGAGGGATGGAGAGCGTTGCACAGGGTGATTTAGAAAAGCTGACACACGGAAATGGCAGCCCTATAAACCATGTTTATGCTGATAGAATTAGAGGAGCCACGGCTGTGCCGTGCCGGAGCCCTGCAGCTGGGATGAGCATCAGAAGGGGCAAAGCCCTGCAGCAGCTGCCCTCAGCTGCCAAAGCCCACTGCAGGGGGGCTGCAACTAGTGAGTGCCTGGTGATTAGTAAAGAGGGGGTGCAGTGGGGTGGTTTTTGGGGAGATTTTGGGACAGGTGGGAGGATGGTGCGATGGGCTCCATTGGATGCCTTTGCCTGCTGGTGTGTGTGGATATGGTCCCACCTTCCAGCACCTGCTGGGCTGGATGTGGGCAGAGACTCCTCTGCAGCCCAGTGTCACCATCCCCAGGGACACATGGAGTGGTTGGGGCTTGATGCTGTGACACTTGTGGGGAGGGAGGGACGTGCTGGAGGGTTTGGGGTCAGTGCTGTGGTGTGAGTGCCTGCAGAGTGTGCTGTGGCTTCAGGGATGCTGCAGTGACCTGCATCCCTGTCAAGTGCCAGGGACAGGAGGATTTTATGGATTTTCCATGAAAACTTCCCACAAGTGCTGTGGAGGAGGGATGCTGGGGAGCCAGAGCTGGGTTCTGCTGCTTGCAGCATGCCTGTTTGTTTGGAGGGCTCTGTTTGCCCCCAGGTGGGCTGGGGACAGTGGAGGAAAACCAAAGGTGCCAGACACTGAATGAAGCAGCAGTTCTGGGATGGGAAGTGTAGAAATGCCAAAGCTGGTGGGCAAATCCAGGGGTTGATGCCACATATGTTGCCTTAGTCCCTGTAGGGCTGGTGGTGGTGCAGCACGGCCCCGCTGCGAGCAGGGAGGTGGGAAGGACGTGGATTGGATGCAGAGAGCATCATGTACTGCTCCTGATCTACACAAAGGGAAGATGGAAGGGCAAAGGGAGCTTGAAAGCTGCTCAGTCAGGATGGTTGCTGAGGAGCCTCAGAAATGCTTTTCACTCTTTCCAGCAAAGTGACTGATGGGGGACTAGGCGAAAGGGAAGGATATGGGTGGGGAGCAGATTTAGAAAATTACTTCACTGTTCGTTAAATTTCTTCCACACTAAAACATTGCAGAATTTGGGGAAAGAAGCAGAGCCCTGCCATGAAAAGAGTCCCACATCCAGCTGTGGCCAGATAGTGAGGGAAAAGTGCTTGCAAAGTCATTGATGCAAAGCCACACCAGGAAAATGTGGGATAGGGCATGGCAAATCCCACCTTGTGCACACGCCTGAAAGAGAAATCTCTTTCCCCTGTCTAATCCATTACCACATGCTTATTCCTATAACAAATAACTGAGTCAGCGGGAGAAAACCAAATTCAATTTATATCTCAATCCAAGCAAATATGAAAAGGCTGCCAAATTTGACAATAAAACCGCAGTGATCTCAGATATTTCCCTCCTATGTATTAGGAGGAAGGGGAGCAGAAGAGCTTTTGGCCACGTGGCTATAGGTGAGGATGCAGGGGGACTGGTGGGATGCTTCAGAGCTCTGACCTCAGGTGGGGAGCACAGCTTTTGCTCTGAGGGACATTTGCCAGATGTGCTGGTACAGACGTGGCTCCAGATCTACCCTGGGGACAGCAAGGGGACAGGGAGCAGGCTGGCACTCCTGCCACCTTTCTGAAATTATCTGAATAATCTCTTGCAATAAAAAAGTGGAGGCTTCCCCCATCAGGCTATTCCTTCTGTGTTGCTGTAGGATTCTCAGAGGCATTCCCCTCCCTGCTTTACAAACGCTATAGCTGCCTACACAGCCTGAGGGCATAAGGCTTTTTCTTCAAAGTTTGTCAAATTTGCCAGGCTTTCAATGAAAGTGGAGCCATGCAGCAAAGCACCCTGTGCCGGGGGATGTTCTTTCCCAGACAGGGTGGCAGTGGCACGTTCCTCTATGTGCCCATGGGGGTCCATTTCTGCATTGCCCAGTGTGTTATAAATGGGTGCAGCCAGCTAAAAGAAACCTGTTCTCTACCTCCTGCAGGAAGAGTGCACCGTCTGTCCTCCATCCAGGACTGCTCCAAGGGACTGAGATTTTCCTTGGAGCTTGGCAAACCTCTCTGTAAATCTCTCTGTTCCCATCTGAGCTGCCCCATTGGTAGGGTGTTCAGTTCAGCTAGTCCTGGCTTGGCTGGGGCCTGGTTTATGTCCCTGCTGTGCCCAGCCTGGCTGCAGGGTTTTGGGGGCACCAGAGGTGTTTTGCTGTGCAGGAACACCAAGGGCATTCTGCTGTTCAGTGGCACTGATGGCACGTCCACAAAGTCAGGGGCAGAGCTGTGTTCACACTTGCTGCTCCTTCTGAGCTGTGCTCCCATTCCTGTTCTCACTCAGGTGGTGCCGGGCTTCCAGCAACGGAAGTAGGAACAGATGGGCAAGAGAGAATAAACAAATAGTCAAAATAGACAGTTTGATGAACTATTTTCCTAGAAGAAGGCATTTAGCAAGCTCAGCTGAGCTATAAATATCCCATAATGTTCCTCTAATATGTGAGGAGAGCTGGGGAATGAGAAGGGGGGGATTTTTTTGATGTAAACAAATGCAGAGAAAATAGTAGCAGGAGTAACAAAAGGAACTAATGAATTCAAGTCAAACACCCTGGTTTGGCTCAAAGATGAGGCATTTCTTGGGCAGCATGTGACCACATCCAGGCGGTTCACGAGCCTCTCCGGAACCAAACTTGAGACTTTTTGTTCCCAAATGTTGGGGGTTTGATGTTTGCCATTGATTTGATTTTTTTTTTTTTTTAAACCATAAAAAATATGTAATGCAAGAATGAAATGAAATATTTTATACGGAACTGGAATGAGTTTTTTGGTTTTCAGCCTGATAAGTTCGTACTTTGTGGAGCTTTGCACAGGAATAAGGGCTGGATTCAGTCCATAGAGGACAGACAGAGGATGGACCAAGTGGAAGTCCGTGCAGGGAGCGAGCAGGGACACAGATGCCTGGAACAAGCTCTCCTTTAGACCTGCACTTTGCTCAGGAAAACCTTGTGCATTCCCCATGCTAATTTTCTTTTTACCCGCTCAAACCACAGAACAGCAAAAGGGATGGGAAGGAACTGCTCTTCCTAGGCTATGTTAGGAACAGTTTGGTCTCATTAAAATCTGCTTTCACCTGCTACTAATTTTCCTCTTGCTACAAAGGTCTGGAATGGTTTGTTTGTTTGTTTGTTTGTTTGTCTGAATGAAGAGGGAAAAAGAGCTGTTAGACGTTGTTCATGGTGAGGAAATGACAGCCAGTGCTGGCAGGGGCATGTTGGCTGAGGAACCAGCAGTGGGGATGGGGAGAAAATTGCAGTGCTCAGATACTTCCTGGGCTTTCACAGCAGCCTGAGAAGGGTGGGAGAGACAGCACTGTGGGAGTTGTGCTGCCTGCTCTGCTGGCTCAGGCAGTGATGTGGGCAGGGGCTGCCTTGGGGTGACTGCAGCCCCCTGGGTTTACACAGGAGAGAATGTGCTGCTGTGGAGGGTCCAAAATAGGACCTGCTTGGTCCTGCTGTCCTGTCTTTCCCTGGCTCTCCTTAGCAGGTATTAGTTGCTCGGGTCTGGGGACATCCCTCTGTCCCAGGGAGGGGATGTTTGCGGTCCCAGGGCAGTGCTGAAAAGCTGCTCCCATCCCTGCAGCTGGCAAAGGGTCCCACCAGCAACACAATCCAGGCAAGAGGGGCCCATATGGAGGTGTTTGTGCTTTTGCTTTGGGGAGTGGTGATGAGGAAATGGGAAACAGCAGGTGCATGAGGAAAATGACCTCAAATGCTGCAGATGAGGGGTGGGAATGCATGACGCCAAGTCTCCATCCTCTCTGCAGACTTGTGCATCCCACTGGCTGTGCCTGCCCCTGGCTGGGCCAGGGAGCACACCACATGAAGGCTGTCTCTTGTTATTGTGACAAGTAATTAGGGTGACGCAAGACACTAAAAAAATTACTTTATTAGGCAAAGGCGGCCTATAAACCTCCTGTAACAAACAGGCTCTTTAAACATCTCCAAACTGCACATGAAGGCGGCTGCTCTCCCTCCCACTCTTGCCCTGCTCGTTCAGACCAAAGGAAGATCTGAGACCCAGAGAGACATTCCCCTGCTTTGCCTTAGCATCCTACCTGATGGTGAGATCCCCCAAAATAAGAAACTCAAGCTGCAGCAACCACTGGGGGCGGGTTCAGCTTGTGTTCCCCTTGATCCCACTTTGTTTGACACCATACCTTCCCTAGAAGTTCCCCAAACCTCCCTTTGGTGGTGGGGGGATGGGGCATTGTGGTGGAATGGCCACAGCTGGCAAAGCACCCACTTGTCCCTGCTGCTGGCATCGGCCTGCAGTGGTCTAGGGATGGGCTTAGTGTTAATAAATCCACAGCACGGGTACTGCTTTAGTGTTGCTCTAATTGGAGCCATAAAGTTAAACTCAGCCACTTAGGGTTCTGCTGGGAGCTGGGGCTTCCATTTGCAGGTTCCCCTGTGTTGTTAAAGGGCACCGTGCTGGCTAATAGGTGTTAAATTGGAGCATCACTTTTTAATAAGCCTCTTAAATGGCATCGTGCGGATCCTTGGCGGCTTTGGGATGATGCCTGTGTTAGGATACCTGCATGCAGGGAAGGCAGGGCTGGGAACTGAGGGTTGGGAAGGACGGGGTGATGCGGGAAGCACTGGGGGGACCCAGGTCCTGCTTTGCTGCATGGATCCAGGTCACTGCAGAAAATTCAGGAGGTGGTCTGGTCTGAAAGCTGGGGCACAGGGACAGACCAGGAGGTTACACTGCCCAATTTGATTGGATGGTTTGTGTGTGGTGTGTCTGGTCCTACAGTGTCTGTTTTTGGGATGACTGGGTAGGTACTGCCCAGGAAGAGGCATTGCCTGGGGCTGGACAAAACAATGTGATTTGTCCCTTCAGCTAATGGCATCGCCACCAGCTGCATTCCTTTCATCAGGACCATCCCCTTGGGGATGCTGCTGCTGCTGCTGAGGTGTCACCTCCAGGTGATGCTTCTTGCCACCCCTTGTCCTGTGGGGATCACAATCACTGTTTCAGTGCTCTCACAGCAATTTCACTGCATTATTTCTCATTTCACGAGAAAGCTTCATAATTTCCAAAACCCCAAGCTCCTCCTTGCTCCTGCCCCAAGTCAGAGGAGTTTTTCTCCTGCCTCTGCATGGTTGCCCACCTAGAAGTGAAATAATGTACGTGATCAGGAACTTTCCTGCAAAACACAGACATGGAAGCCATCCAGGCTGCTTTCACTTGGATAATGCTTAGAGAAAGGACTAAAATCCCAAGAAACAAGCACACTATTTTTATCTAATCCCTCTGCTTTAATAACTGAGAGTTGGAGGGCTTTCATTATTCGTAATTCAGATGAGGGTGTTTTGAAGAGTCCCTGGTGGGTTCTGTGTTCTGCCTCCAGCTTTGCTCACGCCTCGGTCTCCTCCTGCCATGTGGGACATGAGGAAGCATTTGCTGAGCTCATGATCACATCCAAACAGCTCCACACTGCCCAAGAGCTTGGTATATAACCCCACGCTCGATCTCTGGGCTCACCGAGGTTTAACTAAGAAACACCCACCAATAAAAAATACTTTGTTAAACTCAGCTCTTCACAGCACCATCCACCCAACACAGAGCGGGATGGATTCACTGTGCTCCAGAAGGGAGAGAGGGTGGGATTTGTCACCTCCAGGCCAGGCAAATTTGAGGCCAAAGCAGTGGAAGAGAATGAATACAATTTTTGTCAGCTCCATCCGTGCCGGCAAATGCAGATCATGAATTACACACCCGCCAGATGACAGGCTGACATTTTAGCTCCAAACATTCTCCTATAATTAGAGAATCTAATGCAATACAGGGAATGGCTCCATTTTACACACACATTATCGTAATGCCTTTAAATAAGATAATTGATTATGCCTCTGCATAAGAAAGTAAAATATTCGGTGTAATTAAAACCGACATTCAGATTTTGGCATGCTGACAGGTGAGGCCATGTGTCATTTTATAAATCCTTAAAGTGATATTCACACCCACATCCCAGTTCCCAAAGTTTGGGGAGAAGAAAAAAAGAAGCCCTTGCTGCTGAGATGCTTTTTATCCTAACTTCAAATGCATCTTGAGGTGGGATTTCTCTCTCTTTTTTTTTTTTTTTTTCCTCTCCCTCATTTATCTTCATTTCAGCCTCATATCATCAGCTGACAAAAAAAACCCACCCTGAAGTTGTACTGCTGTGAGCAGGGATGTTGGTAGATCCTATCAGATAAGCAGGATTTGGCCAGCTTTGTGCCTGCAACAGACCCCTCCGAGGCGTTTGCACTGCTGAATTGGCAGGCAGCGTCTCCCAGCGCGCGTCTGCCCCGGTGCCGAAACCGCTGCCGGCTGTTCATGGGCTCTCCTGGAATGGAGATGTTCATGTAGAAGCCACGAAAATGGTCTGTGGTCCAGCAGCTGCCAAAAGCCTTGAGGTCCTTCCGGATGGGGACAGTCTGGGAAATGTGTCCCCATTGTGACTGGGTGGATGTGGTGCAGGGTGAGGATGGTGGGACAGGTTTGTGGTGCACCTGGGGGCATGGGGATCTGCACTGGAGGATTCAGTGGATGCTCTGTCCTTGCCTCCTGGGCTGAGGTGCTTTTCTTCCTCGTTTATGTGCTTTTATGCCAAAGACTGAGGAATATTTATTGCTTCTCCCACCCATTTTTATGATTGGAGCAGCCTGTGAGGACTGTGTTTCTGATCCAAATAGTAGGTGCCAAAAACTGCTCAGAACCCTCCATAAAAACTCCCGGTTGAGGCTCCATCCTGCTGCTAATGGACAAGGTTTATGTGACAAATGACTGCTGCTGCTACGTAATGACACCTGCCATTGGCGGTCTGAGGGTCAGCAGTGGGGTTTGAGGTTCTGGGGGCTTTTAAGGTGATTCTTTAGGCCTTGAGAAATTTTCTGAGTCAACGTTGATGCTCCTCTGCAGCCTTGACATTTGCTGACTGTTACACCTTGAATCTTTGCAAACAGAGGCTTGAACACCTTCAGCATCTCTAAATTTGTCCTTGTTGTCCCATAGCATGTTTCTGGTGAGATCTGGGCAGGACTTCAGTGAGGAATCTCTGTCTTTACCCTCTGTGCTCTGGATCCATCCCCATTCCCTACGAAGACAAGGCCCTTCTAATAAATGGGATGGCCAAGGCTGCAATCATTGAATTCACCTCCTGCCTGGTAACAGGGACTTGAATCATAGAATTGTTTAAGTTGGAAAAGACCTCTAAGATCATCAAGTCCAGCAGTTAACACAGCACTGCCAAGTCTACCACTAAAACATGTCCCTAAGTGCCATGCCCTTAGGGACATCTACATGCCCTCAGCTGCCAACAGCTGTCACTCCATTTCCTTCCAAGCAAGCAGAAATGGTTCCTTCTTTACAGCCTGAGTTACCTGCCAGTGAGCTGTTCCTTCCAGCATTCCTATTCAGTCTTCAAAGGCTCAGGATATCTGTTGGGACAAGGTGCTGTTTCCAGCCCGGTGTACGGTCTACCTGGTGAGCTTTGCAGAAGGAAAGGTGCAAGAGGGCCCCATTTGGTGGCTCATACCTGCCTGTGGCTGCATGGTGTGCACAATGGTTAGGTGCATTTTCAGTGGCACTTGCTCCATAATATTGCTCCGAAAACCTTCAGCAATGACCTTCCCTGTTCTGTACTTGCCAGTCCAGCTGCCTGCCCATCACTCTTTTCCCCGTGGGCTCTATCCAGTGCACAGGTAATTAAAATCCTCAGTCAATTAAATGGCTCCCAGCCTCCAAGCTGGCTGAGGAGGCCTGATCCTGCTGCCCTCCTCGCTACTCCAGGATGCCTTGTCCCTGAGTGCGGATCAGATGGAGCCAGGAGGGCAAGGGCAGAGAGAAGTGAACAGCTGTTGGAGCAACCACTGGTGGGATGTGGGGTGGGAGAGGCTTCCTCTGACCTCAGCCTGAACCTGTCTCCCCATCCAGCCCTGTCAGGGTCTCTCCTTGAGGGCTGGAGAAAACCAGTCTCCCCAGGCTCCCCCTCTGAGCTTGGCTCTCCCGAAGCGAGGAGGAGCAGGGGGGAGAATGAGGGGAGCGGGCAGCGCTCGCTGTCTGCTCTGCTCGCATTAGCAGGCTGCTCTGGCTCTCTCCACCACTCTTCAGGCCATTACGCGGGGCTGGCCGGGCTGCGGTTGGCAGCGCGGGGCGCCGGAGCCCGCGGGGACGCCGGCACGGCAGCCGGCAGCTCACCCCTTCCTCCGCTCTTAAGTGCGCTTGTAAAAACCAACCCCACGCCCGCGTGCCTGGAAAACAGAGGCGATGGTTAACCGGGGTGTTTAAGAGCACTGCCTGGCCTCCCACGGGACAGCCTCCCCGCGGCAGGCGGGGTGGGGAGGAGGTGCGTGGGGGGTGACAGGAGGGGACGGGGACTGTCCTGGCTGTGCATGGGTGGCAGGCACGTGGCGGGGTGACCGAAAGTGGGCAGATGTGGCATGAGCCCCCAGTACCAGTTCCTGCATGCCAGAAATGCCATAAAAATTATAATGTCTCCCCAGCAGATCCCAGAGGTGGGTTTTTAATATACCCGGTGGGCAGGATGCTGGGACTGATCCTGCAGCCAGAGCCTGAGGTCACAGCAGCATCCCAGCCATGGACACTGGCTATGTCCTCCTACATCACATCCCTGGCTAGAGTCCTGCAGCCTTCAGGAGCAATATCCAAGCCTTCCATTGAGTGCACCTGTGCACAGATAAATTGCAGGTGGGCACCAAAGGCTGGCCTGGACAGCAGGCAAGAACACCTCAGTGCAATGCTCTTTCCCATGACTGCGTTGAGAGTTTGACTGGATCTTGCTTCCTGGGGTTATCTCCCTCATCATCCTGCATCCCTCAGCACTTTGTGTTCCCCAGGAACAACCAACCAATGCCCTGTGTGGGGAATGGGGCTAAATGGAGACTGGTGGGACTGCTGAGGGAGGGAAGGGTCACCTAAGTTTCTGACCCACAGCAGCTCCTTTTCTTGAGGGTCTAATACCCCATGGGTGATGGAGCAGCCCAGGAAAGGGACACTGGGCAATAGTGGCTGTGGCAGTACCAAAGGTTGCTCGGGGGGAAACTGAGGAAGAGGCTGAGACATGACTTGCTCTAAGTGAGTCAGCTGTTCTGTCTGGCCTCCTGCTCTGTTTCTCATGTAAGAGAAACCCAGAAGTCTCCATCTTCCCACTGTGCCCAGTGCTTCCAGTTCTTTCAAATCTGTGCACCGACTCGCTCAGGACCCTGGAACAGACCTCAGAACATCGCACTAGAAGCTGCCACCTGGACATCCCTTTGCACCCCCAGCTCTTGCTGTGCCCAGAGGTGCAGCCTGGATGCCCTCATGGTCTCCGGGCTGTCCCTCCCTCCCACTGCCTCACGCGGGCTCCCGCAGCCCGTCTCACACTCCCGCAAGCGCGCTCCTCCCGCGGGCTCCCGCAGCCCGTCTCACACTCCCGCAAGCGCGCTCCTCCCGCTCCATGCGCTCCCTCCCTCACCCTCGCAAACCCACGTGCGCAGGAATGATGCATTCCAGAGAGGAGCACTGCCATCAGCATTAGTCACCGTTCCCGTAGGAGGAAGGTTGTGAGCAGAGGAGGAGGAGGAGCAGAGCCACGATGTGGAGCAAGACCTCAGTCCTAGAGACAGCCACTGGCTCAGCACGGTGTCACCACTGATCGTCCTGCTCCTTGTGTCGGGAGCTAGAGGGGACAGGCAGCCTCCTGGCTGTGGGATGTGAGCAGGCTGTTGGGGGACACCGATGCTGACACGGCTCTTACGGAACAGAAAAACCATTCTGGGTACATTGCAGCAACCTGGGAGGGAAGGGGCCAGGTCACACATGCAGCCATTTATGTATGTCTGGGATTAGGTCGAGAGAGGGACAGACTCACAGAAGTGTTTCCCTGCCACGGAGCTGACACATTTCCCAGTGTTCCGTTTTGGGGAGGAGGAGCTTGGTGTGAATGAGCATGAGGGCAGTGAGATAAAACTGGAGAAGATGGACTGGAAAGGGAAGAGGAAAGCACCCCGAGGGGTTTGGCTTAGTGATGTGGGTGAGAAAGCAGGGCAAGGGCAAAGAAAGGCAGTTGTGGGGGTCTGAGAACATTTGGGATGCCCACGAGGAGAGCAGAGCAGGGTTGAGCAAAGGGATGTTCACCTGAGTAGTTTCCAGGAGATGACAATGAGAAGACAGCCTCGCTGGCTGTCCTGAAGGGGGTTCTCAGCTGCAGAAGTCTAGATCAAAAAGCAAGGAGGGAGTTCTCAGCTGGGAGAGAAGCCCTTCATCCCACCCCTTCACCCTGAGCTTCTAGGTTCTGTGGAGTACATGGGCAGCAGACCAGAGATCTACAAATGCTTACTTGCACTATTTTCTTCCCTCTGAATTAGCCTTGGCCTGGCTGGCAGGTGAAAGCAGGCTGCCTTTGAACTGCAGAGTAGGCAGCTGCCCTATTTGCAGGGTGGGTGGAACTGCAAGGCAGCAGGTGTGAAGCTCTGGCCACAGGGTGCTGGAAATTTCTGGCAGCAGTGCTGACAGAGAAGAGGCCGGGGAGTCAGAGGTGGCAGGGGCACAGCTGTCCTTGGCTGGGCAAGTACATTACACTAAGCTCTGCAGTCCCTCTCTGCTAATGAGTAGAAGATAGTGAACTGGTGTTGCAAACTGTCCTGGGCTCCTGGGACCTTCCCACAGCCCTCCACATGGCTCTGTCCAAAGGCCTCCTTGGGCTGGGTGTCTAATCCAGTCTGTCTCTCACATCCTTTCTTTCTCTTACCTGCTCTCCTACACATGCTCCAGCCACTGTCCCCTGTTTCCTGCTCCACAGATATTCTGCTGTGAACTGCCATCCTCCACATGGACATCTGGACTCCTTCTCTGTTTACAGCTGTGCATCAAGTTGTTGTATTTGCTTTCCCCATGGCAGGTTAGGTCATGATGGGATTAAAAAGATCATCTAGAGGGGCAATAAAATTGTTTTGAGGATTAACTGTTGCATCAACCTCCAGCTCTGTTATATTTCCCACCAGGGCTGAGTTGCCAAGTTTTATCTTGCCTCTTCCTTCCTGAGCACCCAGGAAGCAGAAGATGAGCACAGGGCAGCACTGGCCTTCAGTAAGGGCTGTGGACCCTGGAACACCAATGCATCCATAGACAACTAATGAATCACATTACTTATGCATTAACTTCTTTGAAATGCAAAGCACTCCCTTGATATTTCAGCATTTTCCACCTAGTCTGAAGCAAAACCCAACAGGCAGAGAGGAGGCAAGTGGGAAGCTACGCAAGGTAACGTTTCCACCTTGCGTCTGTTACGATGATTGCATCAGCCTTAATTACAAAGGGACTTTCTGCCCTTTAAAGCAGTGCACATCGTATTCTCAGCCTCTGGCTGGCTCTGGCTCTGAAACAGTTCCTTTCATGCATTCAAAACAGTTCGTAATTAACAATCATATTGTTTTCCTTTGAATATCGATGGAGATACAGAAAACAGAGATTGGGAGCTGAGATGCCGATATGACTGAATATTATTTTGCTTCAATGAAATGACTTTTCTCATTTTACAGAAAATTGAGTGCTGATGAAAAGTTCAGGGTAGTGAAGAGACTTGTTCACCTGTTGATCTTGAAACTTGGAAAGCTGGTTCAGGCACTTGGAACATTTTCTCTCATATCTATGGGGAAGAAGGAAATTTTGGCTCTGTTGTCCTGTAATCTTTGGCCCATGTTCTTGACCCTAGTGGGTGCCCATGCAGAAAAAATCCCTGACACCATTTTTGCTCTACCAAAATATCCCTCAATGGGAAAAAAGCAGAAAAGAATAAGCAAAATAAGGAGTATCTCAGCTCTGCCATGGGTTCTTGAGCTACTCAGTCAGACCAGAGGAGGCTTAAATTGAAGCCTTGGCTCTGTAAACAAGAACCAGATTACAAACTTCTTCAGTTCTGCTGCAAAGCTTGGATGGGAGGATTGTTCACTCCATCTGTTCTTCTCATTGACAATCTGCCTTTAAAGCCATTGCTGCATAAATCTGGAGAAAGTGTAAATGCAGGAGCACCTGAATATTGTTTAACAGATGGGGACACACATTTTTCAAGCAGAGATTTCCCTTACATTGCCCCATTTATTTTAGAGGGTGTTTTTCAGGACCATCTTTGCAATGCCATGGATGCCTGGGAATAAGATGGCATCCCAGTCCAAGGCTTGTGGCCAGCCAAATTGATTTTCAGCAGTAAACTTTACTGCATGAACACTGTTGTGACATATTTTGTTTGCTTTCATCCTTTCAGGAGCACCGTTATCTGTGAGCACTCCATGTTGCCTGCTCCTACCCTGGAAAGGCTTGAGGAGATCATCCACACACCTCACCTGAAGCTCATTCTGGCATAAGCAAACAAAAGCCCAAAGGAATAAACACAAATTGGGGATTCTGCCTTCACATATCCCTATCCTCCTTCCTTGACAGGCAGTCTGGCAGCTCCCATCCCGTCCTGTTGACAGCGCTCTCTCCTGTTCTTCCACCTTTCATCCCACAGGATCCTTAATGCATTTAGCACAATGGCTTTCAGCTTCATCAGCCTGAGGGCCACGACAAGTTTTCTGACAGCAATGCAGACGTGGACTGTTGAATGGCAGAAAGGAAATTGCTTTTCTTTGCAACCTTTTCACAACTCCATGCAAGTAGTCACTTGGACCCCCAGGTCTCAAGGACCATGAAAAGCCACTGATTTATCAGGCAGCATATGGAGATCACTTCAGGTAACATCTCGGATGTTACCATGCAGATACAGGAGGGAATAAGAAGCTACAGAAATTGCAGTGAGACTTCAGATATTCCTGATGGACATGGGGAACTCTCCCCTGCCACAATATCCATAATATCCATCCTTGTAGTGAGCAGAGCCCTTAGGAGATGAGCCTGGCTCCTTCGCCTGCTCCCCGGAGCAGAGGCACAACAGGTGCTGTACTCCTGACCCCAGACACTCAGAGTTCACCAGTCTGGTCTTCAAATTCAAACAAAGATATTAAGTGCTGTTTTCTTTCCACTTGCCTTCTGGCTCTGGAACCAGTAGGTTGCACTCAAATAACACTCACAGCTTTTATTTATTTTTTCCCCAGCTGCAAGAACTAGAACTCTTCCTTTCTCCTTTTTTTTCTTTTTTTTTTTTTTTCTTCTTTTTTTTTCCTTTTTTTTTCTTTTTTTTTAGTATAAGCCAAAAGCTGAGAGTCTTGCTGAATCACTTGTCTCCATGAACTGGGGCTTTAAGGAAAATATCCAGTAATGCAGCCATGGTAGGAAGGACAACACAAGGATTGTGTTTGGGGGCGTGAGCAGTCCTGGTCAGAGGGCAGGGTGCTGTGGCAAGTCCTGATTGACCATTTGTCAATCCTGTGACAGACAAATGCTGTGGGATGCTGTATAGGTGGTGACAACAGGCAGGCCTCAGGCTCAGCCCATACCAACCTCCCCCCTCCACTACCTCTGCACCTGAACTGGGAGTCAAAGTAAAGATCATGTCTTCTAGGAGAGGTGGGCAATGCTGGGCACTGGATCAGCAGCATGGAAATATAAGTTGGCTGGAAAAGAAGGAAAGGAAGGAAAAGAAAAGAAGGTGGGAGAAGCAGAGTTGATAAGGCTTGGAAGTGGGAGAAACACATGTGGAACAGGCAGGTTTTCCCCAAGGCAAGCTGAGTTGGACAGTTGCTTGCTGTCTCACTGACCCTCATCCCTGACCATCCACAGTCCTGGACTCAGGAAAACGCAGCAGGAAACACAAGGCAGCTTCCTGTGGTTGGTTATGTGGTGCAGCACGCCATAGACAGAATCCTGTTCTCCCTTGGCCATAAGATCTCCTGGTATTTCCAGACACCAGGATAAATCTCAGCCTAAGAAGAAGGGAAAAAAAGAAGTGAAAATATGGGCACAGATGATGGTCCCCAAATTTCTCAGCTTTCATATCACTTCCCCTTCCCCCTCCTTCTCTGTTCTTCAGTCGTTGTATTCTTCCTGGGAGAAAGTATCTGTTGGAAAACAGAGAGAGAAGACGACAAACACTGCTGTGGAATTATTTAACGAGCCAGAATGAATTGCATTTGAAATCATTTAAATGGGATCTGGGAGTATTTAACTGCAGCACAGGAACTTAACAAGAGTGGGAAAGGATTTTGTGCTAATTGCTGGCAATGATATACCTACGGAGAGAGAACATGCAGCAATTAGTAAGCAAGGCTGTAATTTCAGCCTAAGGTCCCTGTCTGCCCTGGAATATGGCATGGATTATCTGCTGGAAGGAAGACAGGGGCACTGATCCACAGGTGACCAGAGAAAGGAGTAGATGAGATTCTCATTAAAAAGTCATTAAGCAAGTTTTCCTAACAGTGGGATGCAGGAGATGGGTTTGGTCAGACCTAAAGGTCCCTTTGCATCACCTCAGGTCTGAGTCTTGATCTCCTGTTCCCCAACCTGGCATGACTCAGATTGGCAAAGCCAAAATGGAGCACAAAGCCTCATCCCAGCTCACCTGTTCTTGCCCATTCAGAGGTGGCAGGGACCAATCCTGCAGCCAGCCTGCACTCAGTGCCTGGGTGGTGAGGCTACATCTCCCAGGATGGGAAACTTGGGGACCAATTCAATCATTTGTTGCTGGGAACTCAGCAGCTTCAGGGCATCATCAACACTGCTGGATTTGGGGAACCAGCAGGACAAAACCAGAGAGCTGGGGGTGAGATGTAGCCTCATTCATAGCCTTCACTCACCAGAAACACCTGAAATGACCCCAAGCCTGAAAACAGGGACTTGTCCTTCCTATAGAGATGCCCATATAGGACATGTGGTCCCGCTCTGCTGAGTCTGCAAAACTGGGGTACCAATGATGCCCAGCAGCATGACTCAGGCTCCAGCCCAAACAGAGATGAGCTTCCAGGTACCTATAAGGCACAGCCCTGGCTAGCAGCAGCCCTGGGAGGGTGTGCTCACCGCAGGTGAAAGCAGAAAGCCATCAGCTCTTGGCTGTGCTGCTGACGCCCAGCAGCTGCAGGCAGCCTCCGCCAGCCTCTGCTCATTGTTCCCTGCTCCTGCCGCTCCCCGGCTCCATTCCCTCCCTGTGATGTGTCTGTCTTTGGCTTTTTGTCTTTCAATCAGTTTTCATCTCAGTAATTCCCATTCAATGGTTAGTCCCTGATCTTTCTAATTGAGATCAGAGCTTCGTATAATAGGAAGGGGGGGAGGGAGACTATTTTTAATTTGCTACATTCCCATTAATAACAAGTTCTAATTAAAAAACCTCCATCTTCCATCCTCCCAAGTTCAGAGGAAAACTCTCTACGACTTCTGTTGGAATCTTCTGCTGATAAATTGGTACCACAGCCTCCTAGAACAGCTGGTCCTCTTTAGCAGGCATAGTAATTAATGGGAATAATAAATGCATTCAAAGCAGGTTCGTAACCCTCCTTTCTGTGCACTCAGACATCTCTTCACATTGCAAGAGACACACATCAACATTTCCACTTACAAAACAGGCCCAAAAGAGCTGCCTACATCTAACAAGCCTGGGTTTCACTAGCACTTGCTGTCCCGTGATAAACCTTGTGATATGAAGAGTCCCCATGGATGGGGATATTCCCTCTTGACTGGAAATGAGGTGGATGCAGAGCAGGAACTGTACCTTATAGCACCTCTGCAGCTGTTGAGGACTTTTTGCCAATCCTGAGTTTTACATTGCAGCTCCCCAGGCTCTGCAGGGAGGAAGCCACGCTCTGCCCTTCCCATGGAGCCTGCCCAGGGAGGGAAGGGTCTCCACTTTTACAGAGCACACACTCACACACACATCCTGCTCTGGCAGATGGGCTGAACATGGGGACAGCTCACCCTTGTCCTGAGCTGCTGGACTGTGCTGCCAGGAGCAGCCCTGTCTGTGCTTGTGCTCCTGTTTTTTTTTCCCCTGCTATGGCAGGGGAAGGCAAAGTGAAAAGGGACCTCAGACTGCTTTGCTCCTTGCACAAGGAGACAGGAGATCAGGATTTTCCCTTTTCTCCAGCTCCTGTTCTGCTCTGATGTGTCCATCTTCCTGCCTAGCATGTGTTGGGGTAGACTGATACTGCTGCCTTGCTGTGAGACTGAGAGAGGAAGATGGAGAGGATGCCAAGCGAAGGCTGAGGTCACACCATGAGCTGGAGGTGATGCCCAGATGTCCTGATTTCCCTTCCTGGGCACACCAGACCAACACATAGTGACAACCTTGCCCAGAGAAGGAGACAACAGGGGCCATACCCAGCCTGGGTCAGCAAAGCACAGAGAAGCAGAAGCACAAGGTCCAACAAGCTGCACACCCTCTGTTCCCTTTGTGCAGCTCTCCATTTACACCAGCTGCTGACCTGGGCTTCCTTAGACGTGCAGATCAGCTCTGCTGGGGGTGGATGACCCCTCGCTGTCCCTCTTGCTTGCTTTTGTTCACCTCTGCCGAGTTAATGGGCTCATCTCAGGAGTGGCCAAACCAGGAGCCATCAGTGCAGATATCCCCGAGCCGAGCAATCTGTCCTGAGCAGTGATTTCAATTAAAGGGTCATTAGCCTGAAATCTTATCCAGCCCAGCTCCCATTTGCCAGCAGGAGGTCCTTCTCCTCTCTATCCCAAGCCCTGCTCTGCGGTTAGAGCGCGCTGCTCCTGCTGGAGCCCTCCAGTTTTGCTAAAACACAGCAGCTGCTGCTAATAAACAAACATATTGATCATAGAGATATGGGCTGTCAGGGACTTAATTCATGAATGAAACGGGCTTAAGAGGGCCTGGTAGGCAACGGCTCGGCTTAAAGGGTTCCTAGCTAAGATGGTCCTTGGAAGTGGGAATAGAGAGGCCCAGCAGCTGCTCAGCACACTGGGATGTCACAATCTGGGGCTGATGTAAAGATCTGGGGATGAAATTTATTTTTGGGTCTGAAAGGAGCAGAGCAAGGTTCCCCCTTTATCCTCCTAGGCCACTGCTAACATGGATGAAGTGCAGTGAAGGGCTCTGTGCTTCCCTTCTGCTGTGGCATTCAGCAAGAGGCTCCTGGTTCTGTACCATCCTGTGGGGAGCATCTGGGCAACCCAAAAATTCAGGTCTAATTTGAGGAGAAAACTATCAAATGCCCCACAAAAACTAGTTCCTTAAGTCTATCAGGGGCCTGGGACTTATAGAGAAACCAGAGCAGGACCCGTGCCTGCCTGCTGGAGTTTGTGATACCCATTTCAGGGATCAGATGCTGCTGCAGCATCACTCAGAAACTACATCAGAGCCAAGAAGGGGAGAGCTCCAAGTTGCCAACATTTCTGTTCTCCTGACAGCGAGCAGGTTTTCATGGTTTTTGATCAAATTTTCCTTCCACAGACAGACAGTAAAACTCCTCCTGCATATAAGACCAAGGCTGCTTATATCACTGCAGTACTAACTCTGCCATTGTTTCTGAATCACCGTCATTGTGTGGAGTCAGACCTAAACAAGGTAAAACCAGCTCAGAAATGGATCCCACACAGCCAGGGACTGTAATTGCAACAGAAGTATATTTGAATATACCCTTTATAGGTGCAGTAAATTACCCTGCAATACGCGAGGATATAGGTTGGTCTGTAACTGGTTTCCATCCTTTGGTATTGGTCATGATGAAAGCAGCTGTTAAAATAGGTCTTAGTATTTATGGTCCTGGGATGTGGAGGCCTTGCTGAGAGTTTGATGAATGAACTTTCAAGGACAGGAATAGTTGTCAGTCTGAAATATTTATCAGTCTGAAATCTCCCTGCAGTTCATGCCGTGGTTTGATACCTCCATTTTTAATTCCTGTTTTCTAGGTTTGTAGCTGAGGTTCCCTGGGCAGAAGCAGGGTCTCTGCTGTGGGGTTACTGTGGCAGGACTGCATCTCTGCCCTCTCTACCCCTGCCTTGTCCCAGCTGGCAAAGCTGGATGGGGGGATTTTGGCTCCCTACAGCTTGGGGATCAGTCCTTAGGAGGTTGAAAAGCCTGGGGAGGGCAGAGAAGGGAGAGCTGCTCTGCTTTCAGGGCTACGAGGATGAAAAAACCATCCCAAGCCCTCTGCCTTTGAGCAAAACACCTCTGCAGGGAGGCCAGTGGATTCTTCTTTTAAAATCAATGATGATTGTGCTGTTTGCAGAGGGAAAGAAAGGTGGTACACACATTTATGGGCACTCAGCAGCTGTAGCAGCCCTGTGGCAGGGGGCTGGAGGGACATGGGGGCAGCATCTGACCTCTGCACTGCCCGGCAGGCAGCAAACCCCACTCTAGGGATGTTGTCTGTTCTCCCCATGTCAGCAATGACCACTGTTTGAACCAGCTATGGTACCCTGCACTAGTCAGCCTGGGCTGCTCCTGCTGCCCTCTGCCCTAAGAGCTTGCCAAAGAGATTCCTGCTCCGTGCTCGGCAGGAGGTGGAGAATGTATCTGGGTGGACTACGTGCCTCCCCCAGTGTGCGTCTGGACATTGCTGCTGTAATGCCTTTGCCATGGGCTTCCTGCATCCCTCTGGCCAAGGAGAGGCCATAGGACCTCAAGGCCAGATGGGTAAGATGGGCTCTCTCTTACTCTGCATCTCATTTCTCCTTGATCAACAGCACAGACACATTTGCTGCCTGATCTCCAGTGTCCCCTCAGCTCATGGCATGGGCAGTATGTCTGGGACTACCAACCCTCTCTGATGAGGAAGGCAGCCTGGACATTTTGCTCCTCATTTCTGTGGGAGAGGAGGGGCTGTGCGGTTTTACACCAGCACAGATGAACTTTCCTCTTCTCTTTTGCAAACACAAACCCAAACCCGGTGGAATGTGTTTCATTTCTGGCCCATCTTTCTGTGCTGCTTTTACGAGTCTGTTGTGTTTTGCAACTAAAGTGTGAAGACGATGAGCAGTGCATGAGGCCACTGCAGAACCACATCCCACTGCAGGCCCACATGTGAGGGCAAGAGGGGCTGCTGAGCAGGAAAAATGCTGGGTTCCATAGGGATATGCTGCCATAGGGATCTGCTGCTTGAAAAAACAGGACTTCTGGTCTCTCTTCAGAGCCTGATCTCACCAACTGGGGGTTTCTAGACTCCTCAGGTCTCAGGCACCCAGAACCTGCAAGTTAATAGATGTCTACACGTTATCCCCTGAGAGAGGGGATGAAAGCTCCCTACGATTCACCTGCAGCAAATGCCAGCAAAGCACAGTTGCTTGAGGTTTCTTGAAGCTACCACTGAAAGGTCAGATTTCTCAGTGAGACGAAAAGCTCTCTTCTTCCTTCAAGCTGTTCCATCAATACTTGTTTTTCCTGCCCATTTACTTTTACCTTCCTGTTCAGAAAATCATAAACAAAGAGGGGAAAACACTGCTTCTCATGTCAGCAGCCAAGCAGCTTCTACTGCCAGAGGCCCAGACAAAGACTCCAGTACAATTTGGAGTCAAGAGTTGGAGATCAGGAATCCTCAGTGATAGGCAGGGCCAGTGCACAGTGTGAAGCTGACAGCCATTGTTTTAGGCCTCACAAATAGGCAGCAGGTGGGAACAAGGATCCAGTTTCACCCATGCAATGATTTATCTAAAAATAGTGACCACTGTTGTAGCCTTTGCCACCTGCTGGGAAGCAGTCTTTGAGGGGATGCTTGTTAGCCCCACTGTGAGGAAATCAAATGGGTCTCCATGCCTTTGAAGACCATCTGCCATGGAGGTCACTTTTCTGGTTTGGATGGCTCCTTCTTTCAGCAGCGACCCAACATGGTTTGGCCAAGGCACCCAGCGCTTTTCAAGCTGGGGAAGGAGACCTCATCCTCTGGTGTAGGAGCAGGAGCTCTGCACAGAGAACTGGAGACCTCTCTTGCTCATCTAGTTAATGGCTCTCCACTGAGTTATTCACACAACACCATTTGGGAATAACATCCCTTTACCCGCTGCTGGGCCTTTCAGTGATGATTACTCCAGCTGCAGCCCACCTCTTCCACTTGCCACTCCCACCCCTCTCTTCTCTCCCATCTCTGTCTTGTTTCTCTCTCTTGGTCATTATGGCCTTCGTCCAACAAAGCACTTAACCAGGTGTTTCATGAAGCAGTAACCTGGCCCTCTCTGTGTGGCAGATCCGGAAGCCTTCGCAGGAGGCATCTGGCCACCTTTGCCCTCTGGACACCTGGGGCTTTTGTGGCATGGAGGAGCTCTTGGGTTGTGGGTAGAATTGCTTGGAAAAGCATTGGATGGCCCTCCTGACCTGCTGGCTATGATCTGCAGTCCTGACATCTCCCTGTGTGTAAAAAATGAAATAAATGAACAAGCATTTCCTCCCTGAGCTTGGGGAATGGGAGCAGTGCTGACTCTGGGATGGGGCTGGGCCATCCAAACTGGTACTGCTCACACAAGCAGAGAAAGGCTGAACTTTTTGGAGCTCTGAATGGGAGGAAGAGGTGGGAGTGATTGGTGCTGCCTGGCCACAGAGGGCAGCTGGAGAGCCCTGGGAAGGAGTCCAGGCAATGGTCCCAAGAGCACCTTCTCCACTTCGTTAGCTATTGCAGGTGCTTTTTGTAGGTGTGTTTATTTCCCATGGACCTTCTCCTTCATCACCCAGTGTGCACAGTTTCTGCACAACATCCAAGTCAGAAAATTGTCCAAGCCCACAGTGTTAGAAAAGATAGGACATTATTTTTGCTGGCACAAAGGAGAGGAGCGTCTCTGGGTGGCTGAGGGTAAAAATACTTCCTGTGTGATCAGGACCAGACCCTCTGCCTTTCACTCCAAAAGAGAGAGACTCAAGGTTAGCTTCTCACTCTGGTGCAACATCTCTGCTGCTCAGTTCGGTAACAAACCACAGATAAGATAGTGGGGCTTGCATTTCAGGACTTATATATTCAATTAATCAATGGAATATTCCATTAGTGTAATAATCACTTGGCATCGCCTGATCTATAGGTACATCTCAGCTGGGCCTCGCAAATTGATTTCTGATGAAGTTCTAATTGACTGCAGAGGCAGAAGAGGACCCATCTGAGCATGTTGAAGCAGGGCTGGTAGAGGCTCTGGCAGCACCCCCTCCCCCCAAGGAAGGGGAAGAAGGAGGGGGAAGTGTGATTTATGCCCCATTTATCACGACAGCCTTTACCCTATCCCATTTTATTGGTCCCAAGTGAGACATGAGAGCTTACAGCTTTAATGCGGAAATTTGCAGGCAGCCGGAGACCCCCGTAAGCTGCTGACAGCTGCTTGTCACTTATGCAGTAGGTACCAGGGGTACCCTAAATCCTTGAGCCTCCTAACACAGGATGCAGCCATGGCACGAGGCCTGTGGGGAGGTCTCAGGTTTCCTCTGGCACGTGTGTATTCACTGATTGGGCTCTGCCACCCCTCTCACTGAGCTATAGGGATTTCTTCCTGCTGTGTCTCAGAGCACGAGGGGATGGATGCTCTTGGAGGGAGGCAGTGGGTGAACCACATGTGTCCTTTCTTGGCCATCCTGCAGCCCTGTATCCCGAATGCTGTCCTTCCTGAGTCTGGAGGTAGTCCCTGAAGGTGGGTAACACCTCAGGAACAACATCTATTGCAAAAGGGTTATCACAGAATTATAGAATAGTTTGGGTTGGAAGGGACCTTAGACATCACCTAGTTCCAACTCCCCTGCCATGGTCAGGAACACCTTTCACTAGACATTCATGCCAAAGACCTCCAAAGGTTCTAACATGGCTCTACCATAAAGACTTAGTCAAACCCTCCCCACACTGGCAGCCTGGCTGTGAACTTCCCTGGCTGGGGTGGTTGTAGTTGAAGAGCTTGTGGTCGTGGCAAGCCCTAGGAGAAGTGAGTCTGCAGTGAGTCTGAATGACTCTGCAGGTGTAGGCACACAGAGATCCCAACCTCCTGGCAGAATGGGACTGCCTGCTGGTGGCAGGTGTTGTACCAGGGGATGGTTTGTCACCCCAGGGCCACTCTTGGCTGCTACAGTCATACACAGAGGTACATCAGGCACACTAATGACTCAGTACGCTGCCATGATGCTGAGCACTGGCACACCAAGGGCTTGGGGTGCAACACCAGACCTTTAACAGCTCCCCATTTCTGCCCAGACCCCCACTTGGGACTGCTGTCTCCTGTACTGTCCTGAAGGAACTGCTAAAAGGGAAGGTTTAGCAGCTGAGCTTCTCATGGATCTGAGCATCAGGGGTGAGAAGGGGACACGATGCTGGTCCCCAAGTGCAGGATGATTCTGTTCCCCTGTTTCTGCCTGTGTGGAGACTGAGGTGTCTGAGCTGGGAAGGAGAAAGGTGGCAGGTAGTGATTTCAGGAAAACTGAAAACAACAACATCAGTGAAACCAATCAAAGCATGTGTGGCTGGCTGCTGAATTTTAAGAGAAATAGCTGTATTTTTCAAACATATAGGAGTGACTGTAACTTCCTCTCCATCCTCTGCCTGCATTAACTTAAGAGACAGTCGGGTGCTTAAAGGTTACTTTGCAGGCAATGACTGTTCTGTAGAGGTCTACTCATCTCCAAAAGAGATAGGTTTTCTTTTATTGAACATCAGGCAGAGTGGATGAAACCTGATAAAAAACCCAGAGTGATAGCTTTTTTCCCCCCTTTTCCAGTGAGGAATAATAACCAGCAAAATAAAAAGGCAATTGCCTTGCTGTACGCTCTGCTTTAAGCAACGGCTTTGTGTGGCAGGAAATGCAGCTTAGGTAAATGCCCAATTAGAAAGATTTTGTAGGAGGACCTTTGAATCATCACATCTGAACCTCTGTCCCCACCATCACCATTTTCCACCACC
The DNA here is from genome assembly GCA_013397135.1 of Pachyramphus minor. NCBI lineage: Eukaryota > Metazoa > Chordata > Aves > Passeriformes > Tyrannidae > Pachyramphus > Pachyramphus minor. The sequence goes on along the minus strand of VYXB01004996.1, from coordinate 1,241,265 downwards.
ATCATTTCAAGCTTCGCCTGCTTATGGAACAGGAAGGAGATTTCAGTAGTTGAAACCCCACATATGGAGTTTAAGCAACCAAATTGTCCCAGGGACCATTAGGGTTGGGTGGGTAATGTCAGTGTGGTTTGGAGAGGTGGCCTTCGCCCAGACCCTGGGAGTCACGAGTCACCTTGTTGTATCTCCTTCCTCTCAACAAGGAAACGTGCTCTGGGATTTATGCAGCTCTGCCCAACAGGGATTTTTGACTGCAAAAAAATTGTAATAGTATCCTCTTCTATTTGAGGAAGATGATTTTCCCTCACGCCAAACCCAGGGTGACGGGCTGTGAATCAAAGCCTTCCTGTGGCTGTAGTTGTTGGTGACTTCAGAGCAGTCTTGACTGATGAAGTCTGAATGATTTCTGGTTTGTTTGTTTTTGCTATTTTTTAAATGAGTGGTTTTAATTACTTGGTGAGCAGAGCCAGAAATATAACCCCTGCTGGAAATCCAGCTGAGAGGAGCAAGGCTGCACATGGGGAAGAGCTCAAGGAGGTGAAACTCAGGCCTCCAATGTGGAGGGACATTTCCAGCAGCTTCCTCACTCCTGTCTCCACCTGAGATCCTCACGGGAGAACCCTTCCTCATCCAACTTGGATACCTGGCAGAGACACCCCCTTTCAGCAGCCCATGAGAACTCTCCTTGGGAGACATTAAGGAATTCCATCCTTGTGGGAGGAAACCCCTCTAGGGCTGTCCCTGGACTCCCCTCCCCTCTGCATGATCCTAAACACAGGACATTTTTTGGTGGCCATCCAGCTGATTAATGGGCTCAATAAACTCACAGGGTATATTTTGTCTGTCTCTTCAGGGATGTACATTGGCTGCTGATTAGATTTATTGTCTGTAAGTGGAGCAGGCCACACATGTGGCTTGGGCATGGCCAAGGCACAGCCCTAAAGCACCGAACATCCTTGGGTAACCCTGTCCTGCTCCTGGTTCCTGCAGTGGCTGAAGGATTAGGAGGCAAGGAACATGTAGTGAAGTCCTCTCAGAGCCTCCAAGATAGGATTTGGCCACAACCATGAGCATCTGGTACTTATATCCACTGTAGAATGAGAAGACCCTGATCTCCAGAGCTGTCAGCCCTAATTTTATCAGCAACATGAAATTTAATTAAAATTTGAATTTTTTTTTCCAGAATGCTGTTTGTTTGTCCCCCTCCTTTCTTTGAAAGCTGCATGACATATGGGGCAACCATGCTGTGTGTGTTGAGAATGCTTGTCCAGTCCTCCATGTGTCCCAGATTCCCACACAAATATGGAGACTATTAGGCAGAAGTTATTAAATGTCATTATTAATACACTGGAATGTGATGTGAGGGGATTTATTCTTGTGCCAGAGCCTTGCACGTATGCTCCCATTGTGACAGAGGGAAAGGGGAAGGGGGAGTTGCCCACAGCTGAGCTGTGGACCAAGATGCCGAGCTGCAGATAACCAGACCCTTGGGGCTCTGGTTGATGTGGTGCCAGGCTGGTTGGGTGCCAGGTCTGTGGGAAGTGCATGGCAAAGCCAGCTTGGCTTTTTCCTGGGCACCTGCTTGTCATGGGGAGATCTGGGAACAGAACTGCCACCAGGAAGGCAAAGACTGGCGCCGGGATTTCCACCTCATCTACTGAAAAAAAGAAAGAAAGAAAGAAGGAAAGAAATAAAAACCCCTTCAGACAAAACTCTAAACATCTGATTCAGAGAGAAATGAGCAATGGAAACAACTGCTTTGTGTAAGCTCTGTAGACAATTTAATCCTTCCCCCTGGGCAGGATCGTCCCTTGCCTGTTTCACACACACACTTCTGCCCTGACTATGTCTGGGTGAACTCCTTTCCTTTCTCCAGTACTAGTAGGGCTCTGCCACAGCTCCTGCCCCTTACCCTGGCTTCTGTGGGGTTTTCCCCCAGCCCTGTCTCTTCGGGATGCTCTCCCTGCCAGGTCCCAATCCACCTTTTGGCTGTGGACCACTTCTGGAGGTGATATTTCTCATCAGAGTAATTCAGGCTTTCCTCCCCTTGTGGTTCCCCCAGCCCTTCCAGCAGCCCCAGTTTGCTCTTCCATCCTGGTTGTAGGGTATGAGCAGGGATGAACTCAGACTCTCCACCTGCTGCTGTCACCAGCATCCCTCTGCATCCATTTAGGGCATTCCTTTCTCTCGCTTCTTCCCAGGGGATGAGTTTCAAACTCTCAAAGAAAAACACTCTTCCTCTTCCTGTTCTTCACTATTTGGTCTGCAGTGAAATACAGTTTCTCTCCTAAACGAAGCTACAGGCAGTTTATTAGCCTCACTAATTAACCCATAATCAGGGTTTCGTTCTCCTCTAATCACAGGCTGCTCACACCCTGGTTCACAGAGTGCAGCCAGACTATAGCACATGTATTTATAAAAGGGAAAAAAACTGGTGTGCAACATGCCATGAGCATTATTTGCAGAGATAATATCAGTTCATTCAGGCACGTGGTGTGACCTGCCTGGGGTAGGGAAGAAGGGGCTCAGGTGAGTCCAAGGGGTGACAGTGAGCTCTGGAGCCTGTCACCTTCTGAGCACAGTTTTGGTGGCCACTGGGGTCACTAATGGCTGGTTGTCACTGCTGGTCAGTGCTTCAGCGAGGTTAGAGGAGAAACAGACCTCTAAGTTTTGTAATCTCCATCTCTGCTTAAGCAGAACTGTTCCCCTGGAGGTAATTTCTTGCCTAATGTTTTCAGTTGCTGTCCCTCCAGCAGCAATTCTTCCAGGATCCTGTCCTGGATCTGCTGAAAACAAAAGGTTTTGGAGAAAGCACCCATGCTTTTTAATTAATTATTTTTTTCCTCCACTACATCAGGTACCACCTTCCCCAAGCACCTGTCTTTTGCCCTTCCCATCTCTGTGGGTGGATGCCTAGTTCTTCACTCTAGCCATGTAAAATGGATTTAGCTTTTTTAACATTTCCTTGTAAATCAGATTTCAGATTATTGCCACTGCCCTCTGAACTCCCTCCAATTCGTCACTCTATTCCTGGTGCTGCGGTACGCCGACCATGAAGAGACAACGTTTGAAAACATCCTCAACCCGGGTGGCGATCTAATGAGACAGCATATAAAAATATCGTTACATGGTGAGCTGAAGGCATTGTGCAGCTCTGTAATCATTTTCAAGATGGTAAAATCATTCTGCAAGGACAGCCTGTCTCCACTCTGATAAAATCAGGGCCAGAAAGGCAGCCCAGCTTGGAGGAACAAATTGCAGAGTTGTTTTTTTTCTTCTTCTTCTCTCTCTTTTTTTTTTTTTTTTTTTTCCCCAAGGATTTATTTTTAAGTAAGGGAGCTGTCACAAAGTGGGACAGATGTTGAGAAGAAGTGAAACCAAAGTGGTGGTGTTTTTACAAAGTGGAAAGTAGATGGTTTAGTCCTCTGCTCTCTTCTTAGCTCCCTAGCTGTCACTGCAATGCCCTGACACATCGTGTCCCAGGTGCCTCCAGCCATCCCAGGCTGCCAGTGCTCTCTCTGAGCCATTTTGGACCTACAGCTGATGCCACCCTCTGCTGTCTCCCACAGCAGGTGGTCTTGGTCCTTCCCATGTCTCTCTTGCTTTGCTGTGAATCTGTTCTTGTGTTTCCAGTCTGCTCTCCCCCTCCATATTTGTGAGACTTGCTGTGTGTGGAGGGACATGAAGAAAATCTGTGCTGGGTCTGTCTTGATGTTCACCCATTTGCCCATCACTCGGGCCCCTGACTGCTAAAGGCTTCACAAAACAGCCCCCAGTGCTCTCCTACCTTCCAACCCCATGAACACCACGGGCTTTTCTTCTCTTCTGTCCCAGTATCTTCCTTCCCTTTTTCATTGCTGTCTTGTATGCTGGGGAAAGGTGAATTTAATCGTAGGCTAATGAAACTCATAATGTGTTTCCTGAAAAACTGCAATCTGAGTTAAGAGAGGGTATTTCTATTTACAGAGCCTCTTGGTGTTTCTTTTTTTTTTGTTCCTCTCTGTCTTTGCCTGGTAAACATGTATTGCGTAAGACCTCTGAGTGTTCATGGGATGCTCGGAACACTGTCCTGACTTGCCATTGTTTGAGTTAATTTATGCTGGGTTAGACCTCACCCTTTGGAAAGAGTCCAGAGCCCTGGTGATGTAAATCTTCCTGGTTTATGTCTCCTCCTTCAAGAAAAAAAAAAAAAAAAGAATTTAAAGAGTCACAAAGAATATTTCAGGCCAATTTGCACCCATCACTTGCCCCTGGCAAGGAAGGCTGGGATGATTTGGGGTTGGTAAGCACAGACCTCTCATCTGTTTATAGAAAGAAGGAAAATTAAATCTCATGGCCTGTTTGTGAAAGGAAATTGCCCAGAATAGCTCTGACAGAATAAGCTATTCCACAATAGCTCCCCATGCGGACACTTGAGCCACTTTGTTCCAGGCTAATTAGTGTGCTTCCAAGCGGAGTAATTATTCTGGAAGGGAAATCTCTCTTCTTCCACAAAGAGTGTCTACATGGAGGTAGCTATTTTGGAATGACACAAGTGGGCCATCTGAAAGCACACTGCTCCACTGACCAGCGTTCCTTCATTGAGACATCCTGGGCTTGGAGATGTCCCATAGTTTGTGGGTGGGATGCTCAGGGGGGCGTTTGGAGGAGGGTTGGGGAAGCAGAGAGCGGTGTGGAGGTATCTGCCAGGTCACTTAGGTGAGGTGGCCTTGGCTGGACTCCCTCTGTCCATGCTTACAGGCCCAAGAAGAGGTGGTGATTCAGAAATGAGAAAAGATTGCACCAATCCTGTTATTTCACATCCTTTTTTTATTCCACTTTTTTATGGCCATGCTGTTAGATGTCTGCTCTGAGGGCTTTTTTCATTCTCTCAGATCATCTCACTTTTTTTCCTAAAAGTATTTTTTTTCCCCTCACCTATTTTGCTACTGACTTATTGGAGAGCCTACATTTAGTCTGAACATTTCTCAGGAGATTGCCCAGTGTCTCACGTGGCTCATTCCCCATAATTCACTGAGAAATTCTTTTTATGAAAGATGAGGACTTATGAAAGGACTTTATGAAAGATGAGCAGGGAGCTTCACCCAAAGGGGCCACCATTTAGCCAGGTTCTGTGCCAAAGCATTGGGCTGGCTTTGACCTTCTCCACACAGCTTGCACCAGGCTCAGTGGAGGTTGACTCAGTTTACACCAAGGAACCTGAGGTCAAGTCTCTCAGTAGCAACCAGTGTGAGGAAGTGCACCCCTTGGAGCAAACCTGTACTTGTCTGTTGGTTGCTCTTTGAGTTGCTTCTGGCAAAATATTGGGATGAGACTGTAGCAGAAATAATAGAGGACATCCTAGGGTCTGTCTCCATCCAATCCAGGATCCTGGAGATGTTTTATAATCTGCTTATAATCAGGGTTTGATAGTCATAGCTTAGCTCAAAACAACCTCACAGCTGCAGTCTTCTCTGAGAGCTGTTGAGAGTTGCTGCTCAGTCTCTTTCTCTTCTCACATTGTTTTGGAGAATGGAGACAAAGTCCTGCGTTGTTTTTCTGGCATTTATAGTCCTTTACTGCTTGTTTACTCTTCCCCCAAGGCTTAGCTCTGAGCATGGGGTGATCTGATACTAGGAGGGGCAGAAGGAGGTGCTGGGAGGGTTGAATGACCCACTCTGGATCCCTTCCTCCTGGAAAAAGTTCAAAACAACTTCATAAGCATTTTAGTGTCAGTCACAGAGATTCTCCATGGCCATAAACCCTGGCATGGTCTATAATTACACATGATCTGCCCACTCTGGAAAATTGATACTTACATGGTCCACTGGGCCCTGTGTCCCTGTCAAAATGCAGATCAGCCATTTCCTTTGGGACAGAGCACTAAATGAAAATGGATAGGAGCATTTTTTTCATTAATGATGGCTTCCCTCTCCTTAAATTCAGACTCCATGGGGTCCCAGAGAGACTCCGGGTGCACGTGATGGGAAATAAATTGGGTTTTTTGGGGGTTTGAAAGCCTTTGGGGTGGACTCACAAGCCACCAAGGAGTTCAAACATGCTCAAGGGACTGCAGGTCTCAGTGGTGCTGAGTCCTGTGGGTCTCCAGAGTGGAGAAAGTTTTGAAAGAGGGATGGAGACAACATGGATGGACAAGGGGAATCACCATCCCTTCAGCTGGCAAGCTCAGGAGAAGGAATAGTTGCTGTGGAGAACTAGCTGTGTCCTTACTAAATCTTCTGGGTCCTCTGTCCTGACATATCTCCTGCAGACCACGGATCCTGATTCTGGGGTCCCTCCCCCACCATGTCCCTGCCTCTCTTCAATGAGGGAAGGAGACAAAAGTGGGGAAAGCACTGGAGATTTTGTGCCTGAAAGAATTAAGAGAGGAGGCTGATAAGAACTAGGGACTGATGCAGTTCATTAGTAGCAGAACTGGTGTTTGCAACCCACAAGGCTTCATCCAGGGCCATGTGTCTGTAGAGACTGGGCAGGACATACCCCAGAACTGCAGCAAGAAAAGGGAGAGTGTCCCATGAAAAAGTGGTGCAGCTTTGACAGGAGGTAGCAAAGGAGCCTGGGGAACATTTCCTGCTCCAAGCCAGCCCTGGCTCTGCTACACTGGCCCCAGAGAGGCAGAAGAGACTGTTCAGTGTGGGGAATGGCAGCAGGGGAGTGAGGGGCAGAGGGAAAGCAATTGATGCCAGCGAACATCAGTCTGACACCTCTTCAGTATCTGCAGTGACTGATATCTCCTTCTTCTGGGAGATTAATTATCGGAAAATAACTGTACACCAGCAACTATGAGATCTTGTCTATGCAGAGGTGTCCTCTCCCCTCCCAGCAGATGCTGGAGCAGGGACCCTCAGCAGGCAATTGGGGACCCCTTTGTGGTGCCCCAACCTTCCCAGCCACCAGCCTTGTGCTTTCTGCTGCCACCAAACCCTGCCAAATCCCAAAAGCAGTCCCCAAAAGGGCAACATAGCGAGCAGTGTGGCTGGGGCAAGGCGATGGGGACAGCTAAGGGGCAGAAATTTGTTTTGGAGGAGCTGGGGGGTTTTGCAGTTGGTGCTTTTTGCATCAGGGTTTATAAGCTCCACCTTGGGGGTCTCACCCCTTTGTAGCACAAGCAGGGCACCCCATAACTGCCTCTCCAACTCCTGACAGCCTTGCTGAAACACTGGCTCCTCAGGAAGCCCACGTCTGGCAATTTATCTCCCAGACATCTTCCATGTCTCTGTATCTTCCTTCTGAGCTGACCCCTTGCTCTAGCTAAGATTTTTCTCCTCCTGAATTATATTTTATCTGTCGAATCTGGAGAGATGAGCTGTGTGGAACTTTTGCAGATCTGCCTGATTTCTGCCACTTTATTCAAGCTTCACCCACTTCAAAGGGCACAAATGCAAATATTGACAAGTTCAACAAAAAGACCCATCTAGCAGGTAAACAGCTAAACAGGCTGCCTAATGAGGGGGTGCAGGCAAAGTATTTGAAGAAAGTCAGAATTTTTTACTGATTTCTACATGCTTGCCTCTCTCCTAAACCCTCAATAATCCTGAAATACGGGGCACATGGAATTGCTACCCAGCCTCAGCCCTTCTCAGCAGCTGATCCCATCCCACGTGGGATAGGTGGCTTTCTCCTTGGTGTTGAAAAGCCAAAATCCCCTGTGTTTAATGAGCTCAGCACTTTCCATGGAGCAGCAGCAAATTGATAACACCCCAGGTCACCCAACTGCCCCATCAGTTGGCTGTGCAGCCCTGCCTGCAGCCATCCCTTGCTCCTCGGTACCTGATATCTTAATTCAGCCTTGCCTTAATGACATTTGCAAAGATTTCCACTGGTGGAGCAGGATGCTGGCCACGATCTCCACCACACTCCCAGCCCGTGGATGCGCTCCCCTTGTCCTGGATCGATTTCCAAATCGGAACTGGTGCTGTTTGATCTGCTCATTGCGATGCAGTGGAGGGCAGCGAGTCCTGGGAACGAGCCTCCTTGGAATTAAACTGCCTCTCTAATATGATTACAAATGGCTGTTAACCCTGGTATCAACATGAAGGAATGCTGTCTAGGGGAGGTGGGGGAGAGTAAGACGTGAAAGTCCCGCCCCGCTCTGCTAAATGAACACAAGGAGTGCTTGTCACGAGGAGAAATTAGACTCCCCTAGCTCCCTCACAGGGGGTTAGGAGAGTTATTTTGTATTTGAAAAGTTCTTTGAAGAGAAACATGTTAGAAATGCTGCAGGTGCCAGGACCATTGCTCCCAGTGCTGCTCTTGCTCAGGTGAGAGGGCTGCAGCTATGGGATTTCACAGCACGTCTCCTCTCTTGAGCACATACAGGAGGTGCAAATAGTATTATCATGACGTTTAGGCAAATGGAGAAATGGGGATGCAGAGCACAGGGGAGCTATTGAACATCTGTCACAGAGTTGGGATTAGGAGGGAAGAGTCCTATCCACATGCTGTTGTGATCTCCACTTGGGGGGTATTTGGGCTTGAGGACACCAGAGTTTAGCATGTTTTGACTGACAGTGCTGCTGTAGAGGCACAATGTTCTCTTTGGAAACCAAGTTCAAAGCTTGGCTTTTCCAAAACCTCCATGTGTGGGATGAGGGTATTGGACCATTAGCTTTTTAGAAGGAACTAGAAGAGACCCAAGTGCTCAGCTCTGGCAGTGTGTCTCTCCCCCAAATCAAGTCAAACCTCAGGCTCACTCGCAGCCTCCTCCAGCATCCCCCTAAGCCTTAGGAAGAACTGGAGATATGACAGGTGATGGGGCTATTTCCCCCCCTCCCTGACCCGTGTCCCTGGATCAGAGGACCCTGGAGCTACAGCCTTGTTGGAGCCACTGACTCCCCTCCACAGGACTGCTCAGTGCCAGGTGGGATGGCTGCCTGGACGCCACGCTGAACATTACACAGCAGAGTCTGATGAAAACTAATTTTCCCCCAACCTCCCCATTTTGTCCTCACAGCAGAAACGTCAGGCAGGCTGTACAGAAAAGAAGAGAGCTGTACCAGAGCAAGCTTGGCTTGGTTCCCACTGTCAGTTTGGTTTCCTCCACCAACAATCAACCAGGCCAGAAGCATCTGCTTCATTTGGAAGGGCTCTTAAGCTTCATCTGTGCACCCCAACACAGCAGCCACAAGCCTTTACCCCCAAAACTGTGATCAATGTACAATGTCTTCAACCAGAGAGTGCCTGCAAAACCCCTTCTAACCTTAATTTCTACAAAACCATGCTGCATCCTTGGCACGGTCAGGGACAGAGGGAGACACTGTCTCCTGAGCTGAAGTGGGGATACCTGTAATGGAAGATGAGCAGGTGGTAGGAAGGCACCTGCCCAGGATGGGCCATGGAGGGCAGGGAAGCAGAGGCACAGGATGTTCTCAGAGCACAGACAGTAACAGCCTTGTCCATGCTTCTCCTTTCTTCCCTGTGACAGCTTGACAACCTAACAGGAAAAATGAAGTCAGTGAAGGGAGAAATGCTATCAGGAGCCCTGTGCTAAGAGGGCAGACAGGCCAGATTGGAGGAAAATGAGAAGCTGTCCGGACTAATGCAATCATTTATCACATAATCTTGCTCAGCAGTGGGGCGGGGAGCCTGGCAGTGCCTGGCACTCAGAGGAGGCTCTCTTGGCCCCGGGTATCCTGCTCCAGTTGGTGAGGGTTGTTTCTCCTGGATTCTCCAGGGCTTGAGGTTTTCCTTTCACCACCTTGTTGTGTTTGTGGTACTTGTGTCATTTTGCTCTCGCCCTTGTCCCTCACATGTTTCTCTTCAGCCCAGAGTCAGACTGGGGCTTAATCTGCTTTGCTGTGGACCCTTTTTCAGAAAAGATGGCACCTTGTCAGGTCACTGCTTGTGCTGAGACATTTCATCACCAGGCCACTTTGGCTCCACACTGTGTTAGCCACTCTCCTGGAACCTGGATTTACTGCTTCCTCATCCCAGCCATAAAATGAGGCATTGCTGAAACACCACTGCACAGAGAGGTCAGCATGAGAGCGTTACCAAAAGGGAGCAGCAAGGGAATTTCCCTCCCTGCTCATGTTGCATCTTAGGGTTTGCTCTGTGTTTGGGCCATATGTGATCTGCACCCCAGGGGAAGGGCCGGACATCAAAGGGTGACTTCTGGCGAGGATGAGCTCATTCGCTCCTGCTCGAGCCTTCCTGCAAGGCAGAGGGGTGGGAGCTCCCTGACCACCCAGCAGCTCTTCCCCAGCCAGGGCTGTGAGTGTCTGGGGCGGGAACCCCACCAGCTGCAGCTGCTCTGGCTCTGTCAGGATCTGCTTCCTTCGCCTGAGTCTGCAAATTGGAAGGAGACTTACACTTCCCTTCAGAACCATGAATCCCCTGTGCAGCCAGCATGGCACTCACCACTGTTCAGCCTAGCAAGGCAGCATCTTGCACCAGGGGTGGGTTATCCAAAAGGTTTGAACATGGAATTTCAACATCAGGCTATGGGAATTGGATGCCCACTGACCCACCTCTCCTCTGCAGCTGATGTTCATGGGCTTTGCGGTTAACATTATCCTCTGGCTCTCCAGGGCAGCAGGGAAGTGCCAAGCCATACAGCTCATTTGTACAGCCCTGTCACAGCCCAGCACTTAGCTGAGTAATTACCAGTGCTGGACACAGGGCAAGAGAGCCAATTTCGGCACCACTCTCAGATTTTGTTGTTTATTTCTTTTCTCAGGAAAACCAAACCTTCAGGTGCTGAGAGATGAGGGTTGGACTGGTGTGCAGGACATGGCTCAGGGCTGGGGAGCAGAGCTTCAAATGCTCCCTCTGCCTAAATTCTTTTCCCTCCTGGACACTTCAGCATCCCATATCCCTGATGCTCCATATGCAGACCCTCTCCCTTGTGTCCTCTCACCTTTCCTGGCTGTGGAAATCAGCTTGTTTCCCAGAAACATTTTGGCTGGGACAAAGCTTTCAGCAATGTTGCAGCCAGGTCCAGCAGTTACTCCTTCTTCCTCCAGAGTCCTGGATGGGTGCCTCCATGTGTCCAGCTTCATCACTGTGTCCTCACCACCTTTTTCAGAGCAGCCTCATCTTATACTTTTGACATGGAGCTGCTGTCCTCTGAAAGAGCTTGGTGCCCTCTCTTTGTCCCAGCACAGCCCAAATCCATCTGGAAGAGGTTTCACAATGCTCCTATACCTGGTGAGATCCTCCTGAGGATGGCTGAGCCATCTCCAGCCCTTGCACTTCCCATCCACAGAGTCATTTGCCACCCAAAAAGATCCAGACCTTCCTTCCCTTTCTTGCAGAAGAACCACCAGGAGAAAGACTGGCAATTCCAAGGGAAACACAACCCTTCTGTGTTACTGGACAAGTATGGGTAGTACCAATGGAGCCTTCCAGGATTTTCCAGCTCTGGCTGTCTGCCAAGGCAGTGTTGGTTCAGGTCCAAGGAAAATGGGGAGGTTTTGTCAACATGCACCCCAGGACCCACCAGGCATGTAACAACACCAACCACCTCTTTTCTGGCTTAGCAGTGGACAAGCAAAATTTTTCAGACTGATGCCTCCTCCAGGAATATGGAGTGTTAATTATTATTAATGACTCCCTATGACTTTTATTATTAGCAATTCTAATTAATTGGATTATTACTATTTCCTCTCCTGGAGATGCTTCGGGGTGGCACAAAGAAGTGACAGAGATTGCTTCCAATACAAAAAAGGGATAAGAGGGAACTCAGGCAGTGTTATTTGGATAATACAAAGTGGAAGAGGTGAGAGGAGATCTGGAAGACTGGTCCTAGAGGGAATAGGGATTTGCAATGCCAGCACCAAACCCTCCACAGGCCGAAGACTTCAATTCAATGGATGTTTTTTCTATTTTCCAGCTATAAAAATAAAAAAGGGTAAAACTAGTCCTTAGTCCCAAGACTCTTTAGCTCCCTATGCCTGAATCAAAAGTGAATCCCTCCCAGTGTTTGGACAGGCAGTTCCCTCAAAGATAAGGCCAGGAGAAAACTGGCAACAGATACGGCACGGGAGTGCTTTTGTCCCCAAATCTTTGTCCCGTCAGACATCCCATGATGATGCCCAGTGCACCCGTTCATCACACCAGTTCCTCCTGTCCTTTAGCTTGGGATGAGACAGTCTTCCTTGTGGTGAGACCCATCATTAAATGTGTGGCACAGCAGCAGTTCACCAAAAATAGCTCTGAAGAAAGAAAAAGAGAAGCGCCGTGCGTGCGAACACGTGTGTGTGCGCGCCTGTGTGTGTGTGTCCACAAAGCCATTTGCTGTTTAGGTGTCAGAAATAAATTTTACCACTGGAGTCTGCAGCATCTGATTAGTGAATTATTCAGTTTGGAGATTGCCTTTGCCATGACCTCATTAGTAACCCCGAGGTGAGTGGGACGCATTAGACTAACCACCAGGCTGTCACTGAGGAGCAGAACTGGGGCATTAAAATGGATTAAAGTGCTTTACCAAGAAGTGTGGTGGAACTCGTAAAAAAAAAAAAGAAGAAGACAAAAGGGAAAAGGGAGAGGGGTAGACAGGGGAGAAAAGAAAGAAACACCAATAAAATAAATAAACAAACCATGCTGTTAAACTGGCAGCCTGAGGATAAACAAGCAAGCAGGTGGAGGGGTGCAGGGGTTCCAGTGTGCTGGCAAAGCACGAGCCCTCACTCGGAAGCCAGGGCAGATCTGCGGTTGGGAAGAGGCATCTGCAGGGCTTTTCACTTCTGCTCTGCCAAGGGAGCCCAGCATTGCTAAGTTAAACCACCCCTTAGGCTGCCAGCCAAATCCCCTGGCTGCCCAGGAGAGCCTCCTTTTTGACCCCCATTGAGCTGAAACCCAGCGGAGCCTTGGGCCTCCTTTAGTCACACAGATGATGTGGGGCTGAAAGAAGGTCCTCAGATGCATCTGACCTCTAAGTGCTGGTGCCCAGGTTGGGGTCCTCAGTTGTTCCATGCTGCAGGCTGCAAACAGGAATCTGGTAGGAATGTGCACGTTCTCCACATTTGCCTGTGAGTGGGACTTACTCAGCTGATGTGGGGAGAAAGATGTGGCCCGCAGTGATCATTCACAGCCCTTGGTGACCTCCTTGAAGGGTGACAAGCTTACAGAAGGGAAAGGGGGATGGGTTTGTACTATGCTCCCTCAGGGTCAGCTATTCTTTCCTGGGGGGAGAGGCATCGGCTGATGTGAACAGCTTTCAGCTGGGGATGGGCCCTGTGACTGATGTGGTCACATTTGTTTGCTCAGCAGCAGTTGCAAATAATGGACGCTAAAAGGCTTTGTGGTTCATTGATGGCCATGGTCATAACCACACACTCTTCATCCAGTTCTGGGGGAGAAATGCAATGCTCTCCATATAACTTCTCAGCTCCTAAGCCCTGCTTTCAACATGATGTGGCCCTGGTCCCTTGGTTGTGTGCAGAGGAGACCTTGTTGGTGACAGATGCCCCAACTTGGTGGCTGGACCCAAGAGAGGAGATCATCCCAGGGTCTATTCCTTCATCCACCACTGCAGCTGCTAGAAGCTTGGACTTGCACCCATAGAAAGACTCAGGCCTTTATGGGGTCTCTCTGTGTCTCTTCCTGATGAATACACGTGCCTCTCCCACTTTAGTGACAATACTTGTCTTACTGTCAACTCACATCAGGGCTGGTCTTCAAAAGGGGACCATGGGATTTCTCTGTGCCATCCAGTCCTCAGAGGCATGATGAGCTCTCAGGTGACTTCCTAAAACAGCCAGATGTTTACTGTCCATCTAACTACATCAGTTCAGCTTGTGCCACCTGTAACTGGGCAGACTCCTATTTAATTCTTTCCTCAGCTGTCCCAACCCATCCATCCCAGGACACCTCTGCACCTGGTCTGATCTCTGGGCCAATGCAGGAATGGGAGCTTGTTGTGTGTCCCTTCTCCTCTGTGGGGTTTTGGACATCTGGGGCTATGCAGAGCAGGGCTGACCCTGCCCCGTTTGAATCCATCTGGTGTGTCCTGGCCTCTCTTGGGAGGGTGTAAGAAGAACAAGAAAGCATAAGGAGGGTAGGACACAACTGCCTGAGCTTTATTAGGTTTAATTGTCTCTATTTTATTATATGCGGATGCATAAAGAATGTTAATTGAATCGATTCCAAATACCCAGAGCAAACGAGCGACTCGATAGAGACAAGCTGAGAAGGGAGCGATTCAGGCTGTCAGTTCCCTGGGCCTTTCCTGAATCCCCCCTCCCCTCCCCACCAGGCAAGTACGGGAAATTTGTTCATTTATTGCTGCTTAATAATATATACTTATGCACTGTGTATCCCAAGCTATTTGCATTGTCAAGTCATGTGCATTGACGCGGAAGCTTTGCTTTCCCTGGTGTTGCTGCCGGTGTCATCTCCGAGCGTTTGCCTAACGATGACTTGATGAAGCGAAGGGAAAGATGCAGCAGAATTGAAAAATGGCTGGGGGAACCCAACCAGGGCTCTCTGTCACCATCCCAGGAATTGCTGGACTGTGTTAATTGAGCATCTAGCAGGGATATGCAAGTAGTACATCCTCTCCCTCCAATTAAAACAGCCACATTGGCTTTGTTTTGAAGGCCAGCCAAATTTCATTTCACTGGTTTCCAGGATGGTTTTCCTAGTGGCATTCTCATCTCCCATGAAGAATTGCCCTTGCCTCAACTTAGCCCTCTCTGAAAAACAATCAGCTTAAAACAGAAGAAAGTGCCATATCAGATAAACAGGACATTCCTGGAATTTCATTTTCCTTTTTTCAGCCAGCCCCGTTTGATCTGCTGTGCTGCCATGGACACACAGAGACATGAAGGACCCTTCCCAGGATTGCCACCACTGTCTCAACAACTCCCCATTGGATTTGTGTTTCTTGACATTTTCTGAACTTGGAGACCAGGCTTGTAGGGTGAGTTTGAAGGACAGATCTGCTCCCTTATCTCGTGCATGGGTTTCTTTCTTCTGTCTTGTGTTTCCCGGGGGAGCTGTTTGCAATCCATGTTTTCAGTGATGAACAGAGCTGTAGATTGTGTCTCTTCACAAGGCTTCTCTCAGCCCCTGTTACTTGCTTAGGTACTTGGAAAACCTCTTCTACCTCCCTGGTCAGGGACACTCTTAGTGAGTCTCCCTTGCCCACAGCTGCCCATCACCACTCCTGGCCAGGCAGCTCAACAGACTGCAAGATACTGCATGTCTGCTCACAGGACACTGCTGGGGATGTAAGTGGAGATATGGGAGCATCCCTCAGGATCTTCAGGTGCACCCTCCTAGGCACTGTATTATCCATAAGGGACCCTGCTCATCAGCACAGATGGATTTTCCTCTGGGCTAAAGCCGGACCTTCCTCATCCACTCACTAGAGATGGGCACTTTGCAAAGGACCAGTGTGAAAATCAACACAGATCAAGAGTCCAACCCCACGTTTCCTACATTCCAAGCCAGCAGCCAGCAGCACCCTCCCCTCACTGCTGTCCCCTCCAGCTGCAATCAGCACCCAGCTCCACAGCATCCACTTCCCAGCTCCCTGGCAGCCAGAAGGGGGTGGCATCAATCCCTGTCTGTTTTGTAAAGCAAGGCTGGAGTTTTTTCTTGGCCATTTGCTAAACAGCTGGAGTGCTCCCTGTATCCAAGGAAACCTGCCTTAACCTGCTGCTTACAGGGAGACTTCCATTGGACAAGTTGCTCTCGGCTCCCGGTGCTCCTGGGTTAAGATTTTGGGAGGTCTGTAAGGTGAGATGCACCTGTCTTGTTCTTGCCCTCCCAGCCTCTCATCCTTCCCCCACTTTGAGAATTGAATCTATGTAGAACAGAATGGGAAAAGCCCTGGTTTCCTCATTTTTTTGCCACTTAGTTGCAGTTTCTCAAAAACGGAGGCAGAGCCTGGAGGCTGTTTTTCTGCTTCTATTTCTTTCTCCTTTCTTCTTCTTCCTTACTCCCAACACTTCCAGTAGGCAGAGTGCAGTGTAACCACCCACCACAGAAATGCTCTGTGCTGCATCTTTGACTGGGGTTGGGTGCAGGAGCTGAGCATCAGTGGGAGAGATGGGTATAAGAACCCGGGAGGAGGTGGAAAGACTCAAAATCTGGAGAGGCTGGGAGAAACCTGTGGGTTAGGCAGTGTCTGAGGCTGCAGCTGGGACCTTCCATTTCTCCCCCAGAGAAGGAAAGCATCAGGGACAGTAGAGAGCAAGCAGTGCTCTCAGGTTTTTCTCTCTACTTTCCCTTCCACTGGCCAACGTTTGCTCTCCAGATGTGGCTGTCAGCAGCTCCTTGCCCTGCCAAGCCACTACTACAGCCCTGATACAGCACATCCCAGATGCTGTATCTCTCCAGAGTGCAGGTCTCTGCCCTGTCCTTCAGCTCCTGAACCTACCCCATACATCCAATTTCATCCCATCCCATCCCATGTAATGCTGTCAGCATCCCCCATCCTGCATACCTGCCCCTTCACTTTGTCCCTTCTGTCCCTTCTCTCTCAAAGCACCATTGATCTTACTTCTCCTTCACAAAGCTCACAGTCCAAAACCAATCCCCTTTTCCTTTCCCATTTCTTCTGCTGTTTGAGAGTTGATTGCAGACAGAAGCATAGGAGAAAATCACAGCCCATAGGTTGGATCAGAGCACCTGTGAGCTCATGAGGAGACTGGAGGATGGGTTGCAGTGGTGGGAGAAGGTGGGGAAAGCCCAGGCAACAAGCCTAGGCAATTTTGCCCAAAGGCAATAGGGGCAGAGAAGAGCTGGAGGCCACGCCAGCCTTCCCCAGGCCCAGGAGCTGCATTTCAAAGCAAACAAAGGACAAAAGAGCTTTCGTCCCCTCCCTGTCCCCATCCAGCTTGGCTATCCCAGCCCCAACCTGCTACTGGGATCGTCCCCATTGCCCCTGTGCTGGCGGGCACAGCTCTGGTGCCTTCTTTGGCTCTGGTACCATCTTTCTCTACACCAGCATCCCCTGTTAGTGCATTCCCGAGCACCTCCGGGAGAATAAATGGTGCTTTGGGAGCCGGAGGCTGCTCCTCTCCCTCCAGCAAACCCATAATGTGTGGCACAGTAATGGCTGTGCTGTGCTAAAAGCCTCTGCCTGCCCGTGCTGGAGCGGGGCCGGCACTTTCCCAGAGCTGGGTTAATGCAGCGGCAGCTACAGAAGCACAGCCCTAAGCAGGGTTAACACTCTGCTCCCCCCCCTCCATCCCCAGGCTGCCGGGAGGTTAAACCCTGCCCTGGCCTCGCAGGAGCCAAGGCGAGAGTGCCGTCGCTTCCCGCTCTCAGGTTAAGCATTTCTTTGGCTTTCCCTAAGGTGGCAGTGCGAATCCCGGCACTGCAGCATCCTCCCGCAACCCACTCTTTCAGCTCTGCATCCTCCAAGGTGTCCCTCTGCTTTCCCAAAGCATCCAGGGCAGTGTGTCGAGGCTTTCTCTCCCTCTGTGTCACCCAGCAGCCCAGCTGGGACCCAGGGCACCGCAGCACCGGTGACACCTCCCATGGCAATGCTGGTACACACGCAGGCCCAGGGAGGAGGATGTGTTGGGAGACTGACAGTGAGGAGCAGCTTGAAGACAGAGTTGGGAGGGCTGACAATCTTCCAGGGTCTGGTCATCAGGAGGAGACTTTCTGGAGAAGCAGAGAAAGCTGGCAAAAAACTTATCTTGAATAGAGAGAAATAAAAATGTTGCTATGTGTTTGTGTGGAGAAGCTTTATAGGGTGATAAGAGGGTGTCATGAAGCCTGGGAGGCAAGGAAAGGACATTTTAAATGCCAGTCTGGTGTTTTCACTCCTGGTTTGCAGGATGTCTCCCCAGCATTGGCTGTGCAGTGCAATTTGACTCAGACAAGCCAAGGGAATCGTGCCTTGCAAGGGCAGGTCCTGGTCATGGCAGCCCCACTGCCACCCTGTACCCCTGAAGCTGCTGGGACTTCCCAAGGGGTCTCTTCCACCTGTAGCAAAGACTCAACCTCTTTTAGAAGATTCAGTGTGCAGTCCATGGAGGGGGTTGCTGACTGTGTGATCATCTGGCCTTCCAGGACATGGTGACCAAAGCAGGTTAAAAACGATCAGGTTGGCAAAAATACCCTGTAATTTCCTTTCTCTCTCATCACAAAGTGCCCCCCTAGGAATGCCAGACAGCCCTGGGCAGCAGGCACAGATTTGGATTTACTTCTGTTGTTCAGACCAAACAGCTGCTAAGGGCGTCAGTTATACAGACATGATGATGTTGTCACTTTATGTATCATTTTTATTTCATTGCTCTCCAACGTTTGTAATACCCCGGAGCTCAGAAGCTTAAATAACAGCTCTCCCCATATTGATTTTATCCCTCGCCATTTGGCACTCATTCATTCCTTTCCCTTTGAGTTCCTAATAACCAGGATTTTAACTGAGCAACATCCCTCTCCTTGCTTGGGCAGTGGCTGTGGCCAGCCAGAGATAGCAGGGGTAGTTTACTTGGGGTCCTCCACAGATGGGGCTGATGCACATGGGATGCTGCTGCACCTCTTGGACACCTCCTTACCAAAAAAATAAAATTAGCACCAAGACAAATGTTCTCACTCAGCTTCAGTAACTCTGAAGAAAGTTGTGTTTAGGTTCCTACTGGACTTCTCTGGTGGGATTTTGGGGATGGAACTAAGAATCAGATGGTGCAGAGGCAAATATTGCATAATATGTCTTTTCCTCCCAATGCAAACTGCCTGTGAAGCGACCACATGCTCTTCATGTGTATCCCCTGCATGGAGGTGTGCTGGCTGCCCAGCCTGGGGCTCCCATGTCTGACTTGGACTTTGGACCATACAGTCCCTTGTGTTCCTGCTGCTCTGCTTGGTACATGGTGGTGTGTTTCACCTGCTCTCCCTGTGGGTTTGTAGTGGTGGATCTGGGTCCAGAGCACCCAGAGCTGCCAGACCCCCAGAACAGCCTGCTCTGTCCTCTCTGGCAGATCTCACCCACCAAAGCCACAGAAACACTTTGTGTTGCAGATGGGGAGACAAACAGCACCAGGAGCACCTGGGAAACTTTCAAGAGGACATGGGGAGAAGTGTTGGCAGAGAACAAACAGGGATAGGCTGTTAAGTCAAGTGAAATGGTGTGGGCTTGTGGCAGGACTGGTGAGAGCAGGAGCTCTCCTCTCGCCAGCATTAACAGGCAGCAGGTGGAAATATTAATCTTAACTTTGTTAGATGCTCTGGCATATCACTGATGGAGGTGAGGGAGTGAGGGGAGCCCTGTAGCATGATGAAACAACTGCTACTGAACGTGCCTGCTCAGCACAGCAATGTCTGAACACATAGACAGGTCACACTGGCACAGCCTGGTCTGAAGTCTCAGCTTATCTGTTTGGTTGTAGAAGTTCCATTTGCATAATCTGCACGTGAGCAGCTGACAGAGATGGCTGCTGGACCCACCTCTGTCTTGGTGGGAAGCAGAGATCTCCATCCAGATGCTCCTCACTACAGCAGTGGGAAAAACCTGGTGTCATTTTGTCTCTCCCTGGTAATTTCAGCTGTAGGGGCCATCTCCAGGTTTCAGCTGTGTGCTCCATTCTGCGCATTGGCAAAAATAAAGAGATTCTTTAATATTTAATCAGTCATTAGACACTTTTATTTATTTTACTCAGCTGAACTGCATCACAAGTGTTTCACTGATAAGTGCTTCATTGTGGAAAACTCTCCAGTGTTCGAGATTTGGGACCAACTCATCTCCATCTGACAGAGAGATCTATCTCTATCCCTCTGCAGGACTTTCCCAGAACCTCCCCAGCTCCCTAGGAGGAGCAGGGCTGTCAGGACTCTGGTTAATGCTGCTGCTCCATCCACTGTTGATGCATTTGGCTATCACAAACCACAACCTTGCCTGGCAGGGGAGTAGGTGCCAAACCATGGGAGGGGGGAATGGGAAGATGGGCT
Organism: Pachyramphus minor; assembly: GCA_013397135.1. Classification (NCBI taxonomy): domain Eukaryota; kingdom Metazoa; phylum Chordata; class Aves; order Passeriformes; family Tyrannidae; genus Pachyramphus; species Pachyramphus minor. The sequence continues at coordinate 1,221,417 of VYXB01004996.1, read as the reverse complement.
CTAGGGATCCCATCCCACTGAGAAGGTGGGTTGTGTTTCACATTAGCTGATGCTCCTGTGTGGTTTCTAGCACGAGCCCAAATGCAGAGGCTTGTGGCAAGCCAGCTCGGAGATGCAGTAGGCATAAATCATGTCAGAAAATCTTTCTCTGTGAGGATAGGGAGGGCCTCTTTTCAGACTCTTGGGGTGATGGGGGGAATTGCTCAGTGCTGAGAATTGCTCAGAAATGGGCTAAAAGGTGTGGACACTTACTCTTTTCAGTAGAATAAAGATTTAGCTGCACTGTGAGATCTTGAGCTTTGGCTTTTCCCCATTGACATTAGAAGTGTCAAAGCAGGGATGATACAGCTGCCACTGTAGAGAACTGCTGCCCAGACATCTTCAGGGCTTGCTGGTGTCCTTCTCTGCTTTCCTGCCCTGAAGTGTGTCCTGGATGAGCATGGGGACCTTGGAGCTTGAGCTACTGGTGACTGTCACCAACCAAAATAACACTAGAGATCATTTCAGTTATTTGATATGTTGATCTTTGGACAGGTGAGTGTGAAATTTGGTAAGGCTGCTTTTGGGAAGGCAGTGATCTTTAGCAAGGGACATTGCTGGAGAAGGAGCGAGGCAGGAGTAAGGAAGCAAAACTTCTGCCTGTTCAAGGAGAAGAAAACCTCCCTGCTGTTCTATATGCAGATGTCTAGACCCTTTGTTCAACTGATGGGGTGACCTGGGCAGATCTGTAGATCATCAACAGCCACAGTTAAACAGAACCATGATGCACAATCTTGCCTTAGTGATCCTGAGTCTGTGTGGAAGTGCTGGGATTGAGATGAGCACTTCTTCAATCCAGCACCCAGCCCCTGGCCAGTGGCCAGTAGCCAACCCATCAGGAGCTGGGGCAGACCTTGAGCACCACTGCTGTTGTAGGAGTAGAAGGCCTTGTGGTGGGATTTTGCCCACCAGGCACAGGAAAGGGTGGGGGACTGGGATGCTAATGATGTGCTCTCTCTGCACAGCTCCTCCATGACGGTCTCTCATGGCACATCCCCATCCACAGTCATGCTCTTGTCCACCACCTCCAGCCACTGCAAATGCCTGCAGCCCTCTGCTCCTTGGCCCCCAATGGCTATCCCAGATGGCTGCTTCCCACACACGTCCCTAATCCTGCAACATGCCTTCCTGATAAATCTCACCCTCCTCCTCCTGATCCTCCATCTTTCTCCCTAATCCACACCTCAGGCGCCTGCAGCCTTGTTACAGCCAGCACACCCACCCTGTTCCACTTTGTTCACCCCACACTTGCCTTGGAAGGTTAAAATAAGCTCTACCTGGAGTGTGTTCAAAGGCTAATGTACATCCTCCCTTAATTATTGATTTGTTTATTGCAGACACTCTGGCAGGACACTGGCCACAGCTCACACATCAGGCTCCTGCCCTCTGTTCCCTTCGCAGCTCACCGGGGTGGAGGGCAGTGTTAGAGGGATGACCTGAGGACCATATGCCCTGCCTTGAGGACAACATCCCTCAGTCCCCACCAACAGACCTGTGTGCTCCAGGGTCTCCCAGGTTAACCCCATTAGCCCAGTCTGTTGGAACAATGAAGGGTTTTCCTGCAGAGCCAAAACTAGAGCCCCTCCCCAAGCCTCATCTTTCTCTCCAAGTGAGCAGAGCTTATGGGAATGGTTTTCCACAGCAAGGCCTCCTCCTGTAAGGTGGCATCAACTCCCAGTGCGTGCCTAGGAAGTCTGGCACGAGGGATCAAAACACAATTATGCCATTGAGCCCCAGCTGCTCTCATCCCCAGGAAAGGAGAGATTAGATGCTGCATTAGCGGGATTGTTAACGACTCTGCAAAAGACATGTTCAGAAACAAGTGTGGCCGTGCCCAGAGAGGAGGGCTCAGAGGCATGGTCCTGTAACTGGGACTGCTGCCAGCCTGTCACCCTCTGCTACGAGAGCTCCAATTTTCAGGTGATGCTGGAGAGGCATCGAAGTATGAAAACAGAGATGCCACCAGCTGCTCAGGGGGCAGAATCTGCATTTGCTTGCTTTTCTCCAGAGTGTGGTGAGGTAGCTGGGACTGAGCATTTTGGTGTCCTGTTTGCTCAGCCCTGGGCTTCTGGTTGAGCCAGGATTTGTGGGTCATGCTTCCTCTGGGTTTGGCATGGTCTCTTCTCCCTGCATGGTGTGTTCAGGTGGGACCAGCTCTCTCACTTGCACCCATCATCATGGGACCAGGAGACATTTTCAGTAATTCAGGGTTTTCAGAATCCTCAGATGGACCAGAAAACCATTTCAAGCATCTGTTGCCTCAACTGATCCTTGGGATGAGAGAGGTAGCAGAAATTTTGAAGTGATACTCCTTTAGGGCTGCAGCATCTCCCCTGTCAGTTGTGGGGGGCTGCAAGTTCCTTGACACTTGGGAAGCACATTGGGTGCAAGTGATGCTGAGATGGGACTGTACATCCTTTCTACACTAGAACCCGCACACCCAAGTAAAAGCTACCTCTCCTACCCTGCTGTAGATAACAGTGACTTCACCAGATTTATTTGGGATAACAGCACACTACAAAAAGACTTTGTTAAATGTTTTTATGAAGAGTCAGTTATATTAGTTTCTTCCCTGCTTAACCCTACTCTGGCACCTCTCCCCAAAGTTGACAGAGCCCCCAGGAAGGAAGGTCAGTGACAGATTTGGAGGCATAAACAGGCTGGGAAGACTTTTCTAAAGAAATTTAACTTCCTCACAATGGTGGATGGAGTTTATGCAGTGTGTTTCTCTGCACATGTCCAGGGAAGAGCTCATGGCAAGGAGGAATCAACTCTCCAGTGACTTGTGATTTGACCCGGAGGCTTGGTAGGGGCCCGAGATGATGTTGTTACCTCTCTGATGAGGTGTGTGTCACAGACACCATTCCTTTTGCACAGTTTTCTCCCCACCATCTCAGCATCAGCCCAAGTTTCTGTGAACCACACAGTGGTGTGGGAAGAATGCTCCCATGGATGCAGGTGCCTGACTGGAGGATGGGGACACTCAGATGGAGCTTCACAATGCAAGGGAACAGGACTTGGCACAGATGTAGTTCTTCCTTTTGTTCTTAAAAGCATGCTTGCAAAAAAGCTGAAGGTTTGTGGGCTTTTTTTTGTATGTGTTAATTTTGATTTTTTTTTAAATCTAGAGCAATTTTTCTTACACCAAGGTTCTGCAGTGTGGGATGTTGCAGGCACTCTGTGACCACCCTGCAGTCCCACATACTCTACTTGCTCATTCAGAGACTGAATTAGGAACGTGGGATTTTTGAACACACAGGCTTGATTTGGGGAAAATTGTGGGGGAACGCAATGGAGGTTTCTGCTCCTTTGTCCTGGCAAGGCTTGTGTCTTTAATTGTGTTTCCTGACCACTCACATCAGGAGTTTCCTGACTTGTGCCCACAAGTGAGTGGCTCTGAGCATGTAAAATGCCCCAAGAGATGTGCAGATGGCAGGACATCAGAGAACCAATGCTGGGACTGTAATTCCTGTTATCTGCCTGCAGCCTGGCCATCTCCAGTGCCTCGCTGGACTCCTTTGCAGCTCCCTCCCCAGCTCCTCTCCCAGCAGTTGCCAGCCAGAGATACAGCCTGGGCCCTGTTAGAGCCTCCCCACCCGTGTCTCAGAACTGCTCCTCTGTCTTACGGGTGGAGATGGACTGGCTCTGCAGAGCATCTCTGCCAGATCAAAGTGCTGCCTTGATTCCTGGACAGAGGCTATAATCTGCTCCACATTATTCCCTTTCCTATTCCTTAGGCTTTCCAAGACCTTCGTTTCAGTCCTTTTTTTTACCATTGCAGACATCTTCCCTGGACCATCTCTTGGGCATTGCAGCCAGGACCAGATCTTTTCCCTGGTTAGATACATTAATTCAGGAGCTGTCTAGGTGGGACACTGGTTCAAGTCCCAGCAATGAATGCAAGCACAGCAATATTTGTTATCTTCAGGACAAGGCTGTTTCTTTAGACCTCACTTGAATATGTTTTCTTTCAAATTTTTTGTTCCTGATAATTTGAGCAAACAGTTCCCATTTAGATGCTTTTCCCTACACTTTGTTATCAGCCTTGTAGAGTTTATGAACAGGACATCAGCTGGAATGGTTTCATACTGCCCTTGTCCCAACGTACCCACAGCATGGGCAAGGTCAATTCAAGGCTGGAGTCTCCTACCACAGACTTCTCTCCAGTGACCTCCCGCAGCTGAGACCTTCACCTTTCATTGCACAGCTGTCACTGCCCAGATGTGATTGTCCCATACACCTCTCCCTGCCCCTCTACCTACTCCTCTCCCTGCACATTCCTGGGGCCATGCTGACCCATGTGCAGGATGCAACCTTCCCTGCTGAACAGGGGCTTCTCCCGCCAAGCACTTGTGAAGTGATAAGACATCAGATCAAAAGATGCTTCCAAGCACTTCCCAGGGTGGTGGGAACAAGGAGTTCTGCTTTAGGGAGCAACACTTTTGATGTTTGTGTGCCTGCATTGCTCAGGTGAGAGGCAAATGCCTCTTGGCTCCACAGGGGCTGATATTTTCCTCCTACAGCCCAACTCAGTGATGGTGGATGCTGTGCCCCAAACCAGCCCTGACTCCTCCTCCCTGAAAGCTGGGAGCAGCTCCTGGGAATTTACCTTTCAAGTTGGACCCTCTGCAGTGTGTAGATCTTGGAGTCTCTCTGCAAAGGGGTGCATGAACCTGCAGCCAAATTCTCAAGGCAGAGGATGAAACCCTTTTCCCTGCCTCTCCTGTGAGAGCTCACACCCCATGCTGCTGCCCGGCATCGCTGTGTGCTGCTGGAGCAGCTCTGCCCGCCCGGGGCTGGCTGTGTGTCAGAGGTGTGCAAAGTGGTCCTGCTGCTGGCAGATCTGCAGATCCTTCTGGACAAGAGGGGGGGCTAGAAAAATGTCAGCTCATCATTTTCTGCTAGCTGGAGTGCTGTTCTGGTAATAGGGAGCTGGGCAGTGCATGCCTCAGTGTGGGCCTGCGGATCGATACTGAGATCAGAGGCAGGAGTGGACGTCGGAGCTTGTGATGACTGAGCAGATATTGGACCACGGATCTGTTTCTGGTCATGCCCTGAGGGGCTGTGGTGTTTGCTGGCCCCAGGAGGCAAGCAGTACGCTGGGGAACCATTACCTGGGAAGAAGGGTGGCAAGGGGAAAGATTGTCCCCAAGGGATGGCCAGCCTGAGAGTGAGATGCTAAAGGCAGCCGTGTAGGTGGGAAGAGTAGAACCAAACAGCTGCCTTCCCTTCCCCTCTGTCTCCGGCCAAGAGCCCCTCCAGCACCTCCCAGCCCTGCTCCTTTGTTTGGGATGAGTGTTTTGGTAGCAATTCCTGTCCCCATGCAGAGGACAGCTGAGGTGGAAGAGATGAGGAGGTTACTGCTGAGGAACTGGTGTTTCCTTGTGGCTGAATGCATTCCGTGGAATTTCTGGAGGCTCTCAAAGGCCAGAGGGAACTCAGCCCCTGAGCCCCCATGGGACAGAGTTCTCGCAGGAAGCCCTGATTTCATCCTTCATGGAAATGCTTCTTAAAAGAGCAATTTGCCAGCATCCCTCACAGCAATAACACAAGGCCTCTGCTTGAGATAACATCTCTGTGCTCTGACAGTCCCATCACTCATGCCCTGCTCCTGTCTCCCTCTTCCATGGGGACAGGAGTGAGGGATGGAGGCAGAGATGGAGGCAGGGGTGCTGCATTGCCACTATGGGAAGCTCCCAACTACTCCTGTCCTCTTTTGGGTCTGGGTGTGCAAATGGTAGCGGGACCCAGGGGCCACCCAGCTCTGGTACGGGGTGAAGGCTGGTGGCCCATCTGCTCTGTGCTGTCACTGCAGTCTTTTCTCCCAGTGAACTCTCCAATCCCCCTGGCAGCCTGCACCAGGGAGGATGAACAGCCCCACAGTTTCTTTCTTCTCCTGCCTATCTTCCGCCTGCCCTCCGGGCACCCAGCTGGATGCTCCCGCTCCTCCCATTCCCCCCGCTGTGCCCGGCCACGTTTCCTCCCGCAGAGCAGCTTTATCTATGAGTGGCAGAGGAAGCCGTGGCTTGGCACAAAACCTTCCCATCAGCTGCTGAAGAGGGGCCTTCCTGGCACCAGGTGGCAGAGTGGGCGGGTGTGTCATGGGGTTGGGTGGGCTCCTCCTTGGGTGTCCCCTGCACCTGGGACAGCTGACCCCGGAGACCTCTCCAACTTTCTCTGGGTTAAACCTTGTCTTTGCAAGCAGAGTGCAAAGCTGGTAATTGCCTCGGATTGCAGCTGACCCTAAAGCCTCTCTGACTGGATTTGTGCTTCCTTAGCAGTTGTACTCTGCTCCAGGCCAAGGGATGATCCCATGCCCTGGGGGACAGAGGGACAAGGTGCTCCACTCATGCAGCCCCAGTCAAGCAGTGCCACCCTGGCCCTTCCAGGACAGTGGCTTCCCTGAGGTTCTGGAGCTGGTCTGCCCAGAGGAGCGCCTTGCTGTGCTGTGGGACTGCAGTCCGTCCCCAAGGGGGGTGTGTACCCCCTGAACATGTCCCCTACCCCTGTGACTCGCCCTACAGTGACATGCCAAGGTAGGTTGATGGCCTCACACTGGTTTCACCTGTGGCTTTGTAATATCAAGTACCAGGAAGAGCGTGTGACCTTCCACCAGCTCCAGGATGAAGGAAGCCCTGGTCTCATCCTGGGCACTGGTTTTGCAGGTCATGTCCCCTGTCCCCTGTGCTGCTGAGCAACAAGAATTACATCTCTCTCACATGGGTGGGGAAACTGAGGCAGGGAGTAGAAAATACGCCTGGTGGTTTTCCTCCCTGGTGGCTCCATAGAGGTGCCTGAGGATGGGAGCTGCTTCACATGGGAATGGGGACCTGCCAACCCCTTCCCCGCAGTGCCAGGCACTTCAGTGACCTCTTTTGGTCCAAGTGTTTCACTTTGGTAATTCGGAACCGGGTGGGGCTGAGGGTGAAAACAGCCCTCCCACCTCGATGTTTATTCTCTTGCCAAATGCTCCTGCTTCTCCTGGGGAGCCCTGGCAAGAGGAACTCTGGTGAAGCTGCCCGACACCCCAGAAGACTCCATACGAGCAGGACTGATGCTCCAGAATGTGAAGCCCCTTGCACATCACTGCCATTCCCAGGGCTTCTGACATGGCTGGGCAGCAACGGGTGAGGACTTGCCTAAATATGATCCCTGCTCATGTCCCACTGGGACAGGGTCCCTGTGTGCATGGCTGTGGACAGCCTGCTCCCCGCTGAGGGGTATGGGTGCCTGAATCCCAGCTGCAAATCCTCCCTGCAGCTGCTGTTTTCCCCCTCTTCCTTGCCCTCCCCCTTCCCTCCCCTTCTCCCCTACTCCCAATCCAGTTGCCTCTTCTGGACTAGGATGATTCGGGGTGTGTAGCAGAGCCTGGAGCTGTTGTCTCAGTTTGTACTGTCTCTCCTCCCCTTGCAAAGCCCTGTGCCTGGCAGAAGTAGACCCTTGAAATATTTGGAGTCCTACACCTGTAATTCCTCCCTTCACCCGTGCTCCTGCCTGCAGCACCATCCCTTTATCACTGTGTCTCTGTGCAGAGGAGCAGAGACATGAAACTATTGGGGAGAAAAAAAAAAAAAAAGGCATGCAGAAAAGCGCTGTGGAAAAGCAGAGCAAATTAAGCAGAGCTCTGATCTGCTTGGGTTTGTGCTTGCCAAAAATGCACCATGCATCTTAATTCGCTCTGCTGTTCAGCTCGCACTCACTGCTCTCCTGATGCCATTTCGGCGCTCTGAGCTCAGCCTTTTCAACACTTCACTCTTCCTCTTTCAGGATTTTTTTTTTTTTTTTTTTTGCTTTTCTTATTTGGATCCAGCTGANTTTTTTTTTTTTTTTTGCATGTCTGATTGCAGAATCTGCTGCAGGAGGGAAGGGGGAAGCCAGGGGAGAGAGGACGGGAGCCCCGACCCTGAGTGCTCCTGCCTGCGCTTTCCGGCAGCCGGCTGGGTCCCCGATGCATTTTTTTAGGGGGTGGAGGGGTGCGTCTTTTCTAGAAAGTCCTTCCTGGGTGCTCTCCAGTCGCTTTTTTCCCACCCAGCCGTCTGATCTGTCTCTCGCTAGGATCCTCTCNAACAACCAAGGGAAAGGCAGCATCGTCCTCCAAAAGAGCTTGAGAAAGCAGGAGCCGAGCCAGAGCCCCTCTGCTCTCCCCCACCACAAATGTAACCCCAGCTTCAACTTTTCTTCTGCTGCTGGGGCTGAGCTGGGCTCCAGCAGTGCTGGGGTGGGTTTTTCCCCTCTCTCCCCCCTTCCTCCTACATTGATTTTAGAAGAGAGGGAGGGGGGTGGGGAATCCTTTTTATTGCGGAGCCTGGTTTTCTTTGCAAGCCTTCC
>VYXB01004996.1:1136353-1212573 GCA_013397135.1 Pachyramphus minor | reverse complement strand
CCTCCCTCTGTCTTTGTTTCCTTCCCCCTTTCCCCCCCTTCCCCTCCCTCCATCCCCCCTTTCCTCCTCCTCCTCTTTTTTAGAAGCAGCAATCGGAGATGGATGTCTCTCTTTGCCCTACCAAGTGCACTTTCTGGAGGGTATTTTTGCTCTGGAGCATTTGGGGAGACTATCTGCTTTCGGTGCTGGCTTGCCCTGCTAATTGTCTTTGCAGCAAGACAGACATCAATTGCAAGAAGCCGGATGATGGGAACCTCTTCCCTCTCTTGGAAGGGCAGGATTCAGGCAGCAGCAATGGCAACACGAGCATCAATATCACGGACATCTCAAGGAACATCACTTCCATGTAAGTGGGGGTCCCCCGGGCTCCCCCTCCCGCGGCAGGGTGCGGGCTGGGTCGCCCGTGCGGGGCTCAGGTGCCCCCCGGCATCGCTGCGCTGTCTGGGCTCAGTTTGGCTCCCCGGGCAGAGGACGCAGATCCGGCTTTTCCTTATTCCATCTTCCCCAAAAAAACATAAAAAGCCCAGCAACAGTTTGGCCAAGGCTTAAGAGGAATAAAGTAAATGAGATCTGATTCCTTAGCAGGAGAGAGAGCAGCAGGCAAAGATGCTAAAGCTGCTGCTTCCTTTAACTGTTTGCTTGTGCAAGGGGAGGGGGGACTCTACAGCCGCACATCGCCACATATTTACCCAAATTGGGCAAGAAAAGCAAGTTCTGAGCTGCTTTTCCTTTCTCGAGACTTTGGATCTGGTTAGAATGTCATTATTTTTTACATCCCCACATCAGAAAATGCTCCCTTCCCCGAGTGTATCTGGGGATCTGCGGTTTCGCCTTTTTAATGGGAGGAAAAAAAAATAGGACAGTGAGATGTCCCTTAAGTAGCTTATTTAACTTGCATTGTTATAATTTTGCAACTCGTCGTGGTGCTGCGATAGGATCTGTGCGTTTTCAGCTTGGGGTGGTGGTGGTGGGGAGAAGCATCGGAGCAGGGAGATATTTTTAGTTGAGCACTTCGCGTTTGTTTGCATGCTTGTTTATCTGGAAAATCAACTTGAAGTTGCACTATCCTTGTTTGGAGAGGCGGTTAGCAAAGCCCATGTTAATCTCATCAGCGTGGAGTCCAGAAAGGAATATATTTCCTTCTCCTGAATCCATCATGCTGTGTGTGTGTGAAAAAAAAAAAAAAAAATTCCTCATTGCTTCCAATCTCTGCTCTTTATTTTCCAGTACATTTTTGGGTGAGATGAACTCTGAGCCATTTCATTATTCTAATGCTAATTGAAATGTGAGCATTTAGGGAAATGTAGCCCCCAGAGCAAGTTGCCAGTGGGAGTTGAGGAGAGAAGAGGTGGAATCCTTTATTCTGGCAGTTAAATGCAGCAAGGTTTGAAATGAGTAATGGAGGGTTATTTATTTATTTATTAATTTTCCCCACCTCGATGGCATGGTTGCATGGAGGGAGAGGGCTTTGGGTCTCTTCTTGAGGCTGTTTTATTTGGTCACAGTGCAATTGCAGCAGAGCCATGGAGTAATTGCAGTGCCTCTTTCGCAGCTCTGCTCGTCACCTTTGCTGGGTAAAGATGACGGGAGCTGCTTTTCCTGCTTGCTTAGAGGTTCATGTGAAGCCCAGGCAGGTTTTCAGCAGGTACCACTGACCCTGAACACCCAGCCCTACCTTCCCCTTGCCAGTAACCCCCTGCAAACCCAGCAGGAATGGGGAAAGTAAGTGGGGAAAACTAATGCTATGCTCCCCTTCCAATTGCCCCATATTTATCCTGCGTCGTAGTGGTGGAGTGTTTTCTGTGTGATTCTGGAGGGATGAGGGTGATGCTAGGGAAGTCAGAGAAACTCGTGTTTTTTCCCTGTGCTCAATGTTTGTTGTGGTTTAGTTTTAACTCTTTGGGGGCTGGGGAGCAGCAGGAAAGGCTGGGAAGGCTTTGGAAGCCACCAGCGTAAGTGTGCGTTGTCAGATGCACAGACACATCTGAACTGCTGGGAGAGGTAGTATTACACGAGTCCTTTGTGCCCAGAAAATGTCTTTACTGATTTGAAATTGAAAAATGCTGATAAGCAGTCTGTAAAAAGGAGAGGGGCAAAAAAATGCCCAAAATGGACAACTCCAGGAGCAAATATTGGGTATTTTTTTGCAGAGATGCGTCTCTTAAGTTGGGGAAGGAGAAGAAGGTGCCAGTTTTGCTGGTATTTGTATGCATCTCTGCTCCACACTGAGCAAAGCACATTTGCTCACCCCCTGCATTGCTTCTGGCCCCACACCTTCCTCCTCAGGCTTTGGGGGGGCTGAGGCACAGGACTGGGGTGAACCCCAAAATGCCATGGGAGGCTGAGACTGATCATGAGTGAAAACTTTCCCCAAGGGTCTGTGCTTACTGGGAAGGCAGCAGTGGTTTGTAGGGATGCTTATGGGAGCAGAGGGATGGTTTGTGTGGCAGGGATGCTTCCCAGCAAAGGAGTCGCTGCTGGGATCCAGGGTTGGACCACTTTCACATCCTCTTGTCTGGGAGGCATCAGGTCCTGCACCCTTCCAGGCTGATATCAGGCCTCTCCTTGACAGCCCTGACATCGTGGGTGCTGGGGTGAGGGGTGCCTCGAAGCCCAGCCTGGTCATCGCTGAATCACTCCCGGCATGTGAGTCTGATTCAGCTGGGCACTGAACAGTGTTTCCCCTGCCTGCCATGCTTGCCAGGGGCTTGGCCTCCTTGGGCAGCTTGCCTTGTTTGTGGGCAGTCAGTGGGTAAAAACACCTTCTCCCACTGGAGTGGGGGGTGAGCAGGGGAGGCTCAACCCTGTCCCTGTGGCTGGGGGATGTGATGCCCCAGAGGGGTCCTCCCCATGGGCCCTGGGGAAGGTGGTGGTTGCTGCTCCATCTTGTTGCTGGTGAAAAAGCAGATGGAGTGTGGGGTGGTGAAACAACCCCGAGACCAAGCAGAGCCTTATTCATGTCCAAAAGACAGCTCAGCTTTGAAATCAGGGCTTGGGTGTTGCTGATGAAAGACTGCCAGAGCCCGTTCAGAGGGCTGGAAAAAGAAAACATTGTGAGCCATCTTGGAGGGCTTCTCCATCTTACCCACTGGAGCCAGGGCAAGACCCCTCTGTGCCAGCCCACCCCAACCCAGCATTGGGAGCTAAGCCATCAGGACCTTTGGGTTATATCATTTCTCAGCAGCTGATGGGAACCTGGAGGCAAGGATAACAGAAGAGGGATGGGAGACACCCAGCCTGTAGTGCTGCCCACGGAGGCTGGCAGGGCAGACGAGCGCAGTGATGCCCACAGTGTGGTACCCCACCATTGAGCCTCCCATTGCACACCTCAAATGAATGGCCTTTGCTTCAATTGCTGGTGCTTCTGGCCTCCCACCCATCCTCCTTTTGGTAAAAGTGGAGCAGTCAGGGCTGTGTGGTTCCTGCCCTGGATGGGCTGGAGGGGTGGTGACACTCAGCTTCCATGCAAATCCAGGCAATGCCAGGTTAATGATGAAGCAGGGAAAGGGCAGGAGGTTCCTGCCCTGAGATGGAATAGGAGGTTGGGTTGGCTGATTTCCCTCTGCCCTTTCCCAGCATGCCCAGAAGTTTACCCAATTTTGGATTGCATCCCTGGAGACGTGACTTTTCACACAGATCCCTGTGAGAGCTGCCATTGGTTCTGTCCAGCTGGGAGGCCAACTTGGGCCTGGCTGAGATGGATCCAATTTGGAGTCATGCTCTATATTTCGTCCTCCTGATTTTGGGAGAAGGCACCATGAGACTGGGGTATGTCCACGCCATCGCTTTTCCTGGTGCAGCTGGGTGGCCTGGTGTGACTTAAGGACATGCTTAAGCTCCCCCCCATCCTCACCCCTGCGATGTGGGGCTCCGTTCATTGCAAGGCCTCCCTAAAAAGACCAGACGCACATGGAGAACTTTGATCCTGGGGGATCCTGCAGCACAGAGCCCCTCGTGTGCCTGTGCGCTGAGCAGCTGAGGTGTTTGTCACTCTGGGTCCCCCACCGTGGCACTGTGAGGGGCTGGCACGAGGGGAAGCCGGGCCCGGCTGTGCCGCTGCGTGTCGGGGTGACGGTGGGTGCCGCGTGCCAGGGGTGGGCCGGGCCGGGGAGTTACCCTTCTGGCAGCGTGGGCAGCTCCTGCGTGCGCCGGCACCGTGCGTGGGGAAGGACAGACGGAGGAGTTTGCCATCTGGGCCTCCCTACTTCTCAGCTGTTGCTATGGCACTGCAGAGATGCTGCTAGGCAGGCGATGGTGGCCTGCGTTTGTCACCCCTGGGCTCCCTCAAGGTAGGGAGATGTCCCTGGTTTATAAAACCTCGCTCCTCGCCCAGCCTCATGAGGGGAGGACGGGGATTCTTGTGGTAAAATAGCCTCTATGGGTGGATTTTCAGGGTGTATCTGTGTGGTTCGTATCTGCTTTCAACAAGGTGAGATGAATTCAGAGCAACCCAAGAGGAGGTGGCTTATTGTGGAACACTGTAGGGTGCAGGAATTTGGGGTGTTGCAGGGCCAAGAGGAAGCATCTTGCCCCCTTCCATGGACGAGAAGAGCATCCTTGTTCTTTCCTATTGGGCTGTCCCACCAGCCCACGGCAGCATCCGCTCCATGCCGTGGGCCTGGCCGGGGGTGGGAGAGCCACGTCAGAGCTGGGTGCTGTGGGGGGGAGCGGCAGCGCAGCCCCCACTCGCTGCGCGGGAGCCAGGAGCATGTGGAGAGGGGGAGAGAGAGGGGGTGCTCAGAGCAGCAGCACCCCTTCAGTGCCGATGCAGGGAGAGCTGAGGCACTCATAATGCTCCTGTGTGCCTGCATCTGGGAAGGAGGGGAGAGAGAAAGGGCAGGCATCTTCCTGGAAGGGCTGGAGGGAGCAGGACTTGCTTTGGTGACCCAAACAGCTGAGAAAAGGCTCCTGTGATGCTCAAGTTAGTGACTGCTCTGCTTCAGGCAATGGGCATAAACTTTTCCCCTCTCTGTGAATCAGCCACAGTGTGTCCTGTGTGCCTCGTGTACTACTCTCTGGAGATGAAGGGCTCTGCATCCCCAAGCCTCTCATCTCCTGGTCCCAGAGGCTTTGGCTGCTGCATTCAAAAGGTCTCTAATGTCATCCAGCTTTGATTTCCTGGGCTCTTGTTCATGCAGAGCAGCTGTCCTGAAGGATGTTAGGATGGGGGAGGTGGGTGCAGCACAAGGCTGTGGGGACAGAAGAGGGTGCAGANGTGTGCCTCGTGTACTACTCTCTGGAGATGAAGGGCTCTGCATCCCCAAACCTCTCATCTCCTGGTCCCAGAGGCTTTGGCTGCTGCAGAGGCCATTCAAAAGGTCTCTAATGTCATCCAGCTTTGATTTCCTGGGCTCTTGTTCATGCAGAACAGCTGTCCTGAGGGATGTTAGGATGGGAGAGGTGGGTGCAGCACAAGGCCGTGGGGACAGAAGAGGGTGCAGAGATGTTTGGGACAAAGAGGTAGGCTGACATATATGGTGTTGATGCTCTAGAGGTGACTTAAGTCTGGAGCCCTGTATCCATATCCTCACCCTTTCCTATGAGCTGGTTGTTGGCTCCTTGCCCTGCTCTTATGGTCTTTCTCTCTGCTGACCAGTCCTGGAGAGAGGCACTTTCCTGGCACAAGTGATGTCAGGTATTTCTGCAGGAAGGACACAATTTTGGTGCCTCCCAGGACATAGACTTTTTCTGAACCAAACATGGGGCCTGAACTGCTGCTGGGACAGGAGCAGCTGGTGACCCAGATGGTTTCAGGGTGCATGTGACATCTCCCCAGCCCTCATGTCCCACACTGTTTGGGGAGGTCTAAGTCAGCTCTGCCTGTTGGCTTGTCTCGTTGGGATTGGAGAGGTGAGATGGAGATGCATCTATTAAACAGGTGTTTAAAAGGAAGAAGGAGACTGAGGAAAGACCTACATGCTGCTCTCAGAGGCTGGGAGATGTGTTGCCTCTGGTTAGTGGCTTCTGTAGTGCTCTGTTAGGAAAAGCTCCGTGGGTATCCACCCCATCAGCTCACCCCTGTGAAGGTGACACCTTCATGTGCTTTGGCATGAGGCTACTTGAGGTCTCCCAAAGGGCTGTGACCATCCATGCACCCAGCAATGCTGGGCTCTTAAAGTGCACCCCCCAAACTGTCCATGAGATGTCCCACGGGGTCACCTCTGGGGAGCCCTGAAGGTAGATATTGCAATGCTTCCCAGTGCTACCCTGGCACACCAGCCTGTCCTGCTCAATGGAGTGCCCCTGCTTGGTGTTACCCATGAGTTTATGGCTGGATTTGGTGCATCCCACTTAGGGAAGACTGGAGTTCACCCCCCTAACCCTGCCAGGCTTCCAAAGGTAAATGATAACAGTGCTTGTAACTCACTGTATTATTTACTGGGCACTGTGCAATAGCAATAGTTTTGTGTTTTCTGCAGTGGGGGTTTCGACAGGTTGTGTAGGTGCCTTCTAAGCAGGTGTGTTTGACAGCAGCCTGTGGGCTCTGATCTCCCCCAAATTCTCTTGCTCTTCGCTCTGCACCAAGGGATGAGCAACAAAACTGTCATCAAGGAGGTGCTGTGGGGCGAGTTTCTTGCTCAGAGGCTGCAGTTTGTGCAGTGGTTGGATATCCCAGCACTTTGTGCCCCTCATATGGAGATAAGGACCCAGCAGCCTGCTCACCTCACCCCATGCTTCAGGTCCAAGAGGACCAGGCACACAGCACCAGGACCACGGCTGCTGCACCAGGCTGTTCCCGTTATCCCCCAGCAAGGAGATGCTCCAGACTGAGGCTGTTCGTGCGGGAGCTGTGGCAAAGGAGCATCCCCGTGGATGCGCCGTAACGCCCGCCCGAGCCCCCGCCCGAGCCCCCGCCCTGCTTCCCTCTGGAGCCCTGCTCAGCCCCGGCTCCCTCTGCCCGGCGCATCCCGGCTCATCCGCTCCGCTATTCCCGTCTAAAAGTGGCTGTGCCGCTAGAGGGCAAGCGGCAGCGCCAGACAGCCCGGCTCCGGGAGGCGGGATGCGCGGAATGCGCGGGCACGGCCGGGATGGAGCCGCACCGGGGCGGCGTGGAGTGCGACAGCGCCGGGGGCTGCGAGAGCTCGGCGGACAGGTCACCGCCTGCTTGCTGTCGCACTGAAGCGCCTTTAAGCTGGGCGCCCATGTTGCTGAACCCCTCTTGGGCTGCTCCCTAACTTGGCATCCCAATCCCTGCCAGTGTCAGAAGGTCCCTGGGGATCTGAGTCCGGGTTGCTGGGTCAGGGTTTTCTTCTCTGTACTGCTGCGGGAGGATGAGGTCAGTGCACCCCCAGGTACCCATAGCTCTTACATCCGTGCTGCAAGTGATGCAGCCCCAGCCTGTCTGTGAGTTGAGGTGATTTGCAGCTTTTTGGAAGGTATTGACCCAACTAAAGTGGGTGCAGTGAGAAGGTGTTTCTGGGTGGTAAGCTGCCATCTGTGACCAGCTTCTGGCTGTGCATGTTCTACAAGGAAGCCCCTAACAGCTCTCATAATTTTAATGATGGGGAAACTGAGGCACAGAGCAGTGGTACAGCTGGACTGCAGGAAGCAGAGTGGGGATGGAAACCCTTCAGCCCATTACCAGCCAGGGCTTAGGGAGAGGTCAAGCATGGAGGGAGGAATAAACAAAGCTGTGCTATTGGCCCTGTTGTATTTAGCAGCCATGAGAGGTCCATGGAGAAACCCTGGAGGTAGAGGCAAGAGGGCACAGGCTGAGAGATATATCTGGAGGCTTCCAAAGTAGGTGCAATGCATTTTGCTCCTCTGATTAACCCTCTGCATGGGTTGGATGAAGATTGGAGGGCTGAAGAGGCCACATGTCCTTCCCCAAGGGAGGAAGGCTGAGAAAACCCTGGTCTGAGACAGAGCAAGGGCAGGTGGGGGCAGGAAGCTGGTCTTGACCCTGTAGGATCCTCCACATGCAGCCTCTGGAGGTCTCTCATCCTCCCTGGCACCTGGGCCAAAGGTGGACTGGTTATTTCCCTGCTGGCTATTGCCAAGTGCTGCCAGCATGATGGAAGGCCTGTGACACTCAGTGGTCCCACAACGCAACAGCAAATGAGCCCCTGGTGTCGTGGCAGGGGTGACATTTGGTTGGATGTGGATGTGTGTTGGGGTGTGGGTTATGGACGTGGGTTTAGAGCCGTGATACTGCTCTGGGACTGGATTTCAGCTGAATAAAGGGAGACTAAAGTCTCTCTGAACTCCCCTTGGAAGTCTCCCCTTGGAGTCAGTGCCCAGCCAGCAGGGCTACTCCACCAACCTTGCTCTGTTTTGTCCTTGTGCATCCCCACTCTGATTCCAGATCCCATGGGACTGGGGGTCCTGCCCTGTTGCCCCTCCATGCCTGGAAGAGTAGCAGCAGAAAAATGTGTGCTGTATTTTTAGGTTGTTTTCATGTGCTATAGCAGTTTTGAGGAGCTGAAGGAGAAGCCAAAACCATGTCTACATCCAGCTTTCCTCCAGCTGCCACCCAGTGCTTTGGTATAGTAGATAATGGAGCCTGATAGTGACCATCCTCTTCCTCTACCCTCTTCCAGCATGTGACATCACTGCCCCTTTCCCCTTCTCCCAGCTTCGATCTGCCTAAACAGAAGAAAAGTTGCCTTTTTAATCAAAATCAAAAGCCCCAGTGGTGGAGCAGAGAGGCCAGGAAGGATTCCCTGGGGAGTGTGATGGTGTGACAGCACAGATGTGTGACTCAGGGTGCTTGTTTTTGACTGTGGTGCTTGTTGCAGTGACAGCTAAGCAGTCTTGAGATCCCAGGGAGTGATTCAGGGAGATGCTGAGCTCAAGTGCTGTTCCCCACACAGCCTCTTCCCTGCAGCTCTCCTACAGCTCTGTGCTGGGAAGAGGACAGGCCCTGGTGCTTTTGCTGGCTGCCCTGCACTGTCCCTGAGGGACTGAGAAGTGGGTAGGAGCAGATGTGAGCATGGTGAAGCTCCCATCTTCCTGGGTTGTGCAAGGCTCTCCTTTAACTACCTCTCACCAGGAGGTTCCCACTAAGAAATGTTAATGTGGAAATGCTCAAACAGATGCTGGTAATCTGAGTGCTGCTGAGGACCCTGCATGCTCAGGGCTTTGCCAGGATAAATTAGGAACATGAGTGCTCAGCTGAGCCACAGAGATGCCAGGCTCTCACTCCTGACCCTGCCGGGACACAAAGCCACATGGGGGAGAGCTCGGGTGCCTGCAGCTGCTGGCTTTCCTTTTGCTTCTGGAGCAGCTCTGGCCTCATCCCCCATTCCATGCTCTCCATGAAAATGCTGTGCAGTGACCTGGGCTGGGAACGAGGAGTTTTGGCTCTCCAGTCTGTGATCCAGCTGTGGAAATTCTCTCTTGGGCTGCCTGCCCTCCTCCTGTCTGCTTCTAACCCAGGCAGACAAGGCCAGCTTGGGCATCCCTTGTGTCCATCCCGGTGCAGATGGGATTGCCTCTGGGGAGCTCTGTGACTTGTGTGGCTGGAAAAAATTCTCTTGTCCTCCAAAACTCTTGCCACCAGGATGTGACTGGTATTCCTGGGGCAGTGATGTGGGTCCTGGCTTTGTCTGTCTCCAGCCTTGTCTGTGCTCTCCCAGCCAAAATATATCCCAGAAAAAGTAAGGTGAAAGCCACCGAATCACTTGGTGGCTGCTGAGCAGCCTGTGGAGCAAGCAAAGTTCAGTGGGACACAGGGTTAAAGATGCTACATGCTCCCAGCTTCCCAGTCTGCCAGGAGCATCCCTTCCTCCTGGGATGCTCTCTGTGCCAGTTCAGAGAAGCTGAATATTACTGGGGACTGTTTCCTAGTTTGAGTCTCACAGGGGCTCTGGACACATCCCTACTGCCAACCATCTCACAGGCTGTCCCAGGCTCTGCAGGGGAGAGGGCAGAGTAGCACAGAGCTGGATCAGGGTTAGAGCAGCTCCCTTGGGAAGTACTGTGCTCCTCATTTCAGGTTGGAGCAGATACTGAGGAGTATCCTTAGGAGCACCAGAGCAAAGCCTGAGCCCAAGCACTGCATGCAGGGCACCCATGAGGTGCAGGGGTGCTGGTTGGGCAGGAAGGGGGCCTCTACAACAGGGAGCTCTAGCAGGGCTGGCACACCAGGGGTTAACGCTAAGGTGCATGATACAGCTGGAGCCGATTTGGGAGAGGCAGAGCCTAATGAGGCTGAAGAGGTATCAGGTGGGAGAGCTGAGCTGTGGGCGTTGAGGGATGTTGGGGTTTGTGTGTGAGGGAGGCAGCAGTTGCTGCTCCTTACAAGATGCTGCAATGGTGTTTTTGAGAAGAGGAGCTGGAATGGGGGTGCTCTCAGGTAGGAAGCTGTGTGGGATGCTTGCCCTGGCTCCAGGCAGGTGGGAGGGATGTGGGTGTCTGTAGCTGGTTGCTGGAGCAGCCCTGGCTGCCTGCATGGTGGTGTGCTGTGTGTTGGTGTCTGTTGTTGTGTCCATACAGAATGTTGTGGGTTGATCCTCTGGCCCTTGGGACCACAACCCTTTGGCTCCTTGGTTGTAGCTGGGATCCCATCTTAGGGCCAAGAGGCACCTCTTTGGGCAACCCTGGCTGGAAATCATCTTCTCTGTGCCTTGCCCTGCCTGTGCTCTCCTTCAGGACTTGATGGCTGAAGTGCTGGTGCTCCCAGCCTGAGCTGTGCCTGGTGTTGCTTCGTGTTGCAGATAAACCCTTGGAAGGATGGTGGTGGGATTCTCAGGCTTTGCCCTAGGCTTGTCCCCAGCTCCAGGCAGACTGCCCAGCACCCAGCATGCTGTGGGCTGCCCTGGCCCCGAGGGAAGTATCCCTGCCTTCCAAAAGGCACGGGTAACATAGATTTATTTATTCAGAGACTTAATTAGCATCTTTAAATATTAAATAGTAAACAAACTGTGTCTAGTGGGATCAACATTTACAAGCAGGGATTTTTATTTTTTTTTCCCCCTCTCTGGGACATGCACTTGTTTTTTAAGTGTTTGGGGAGGAGCAGCTGTGTGTGGGCTCTGGTTGATGGGAGTGGGATGGACCCATAGCTCTGCTAATGAAGGAGGGGGAGAAGACAGGGATGAAGGGGCAGAAGGGCTGGGTAAAAATGAGGCAGAGAAGCAGGGGTGTGTGCTTTGAGCATTGATATAGGGGAATTGCAGAGCCAAGTGCCAGATTTTGGCACTTCCCTGCAGGATGTGCCATTCCTTCCTGCCCAGGCAGGTGGAAGGGGACAGGCAGGAGATGAAGGTTCCTGCTTCAGCACAGCTAATTGCAATCAAAAGGTGGTGGTCCCTGCAAGGGGAGGTGGTTTGCAGCTGATCTGCATCCTATTATCTCTGCAAATGGAGGCCTGCCTGGTAGCGGATTACACTGGGGGTTATTTATTGGCAAAGCACTGTACAGTTTTAATTTTTCCTTTTTGCTTATTCAGGCTTTAGCTCCAGAGGAAAATAGCCTGGGGTGGCTTTGAAATGGATTCTCTCTGCCCCATTAACTTATTCAGTGAGTTTAATGGGCCTTTTTTTCTCTGAGCCTTGAAGCCATCATTAAAAGGCAGAGATTTATAAAAGCAAAGATACTCCTGAGCTTTAGTCAAACTTTGGGGGAGTGGGAGGGGGGCAATGGTGTTGCTGCTGTTTGTGGTTCTGGTGAAGATGTCAATTGGGTGCTGCTATCGCACCTCCCTGGAAGTTTTATATGGATATGAGAACCAGGTTGCTTGGGATGCTGCCCTGGTGCTGCTCAGGTGCCTCTGCTCAGGAGCTGTGGGATCAGCTGGGCTGTGCTGGGGCTGAGTCCTCACCAGTGAGTGATGGGATGTTAGGTGGGCTCCTACACCTTGGGTTATTGTTCAGTGTGACTTGTAACCTGTCTGTGCTGCCAAGCTGTATCTCTCTAGGCTGAAAGAGAGAAACTTGTTCTCTTATTTTGTGTAGGATGCTCATGACTTTATTTTCATCTTGTTTATGGCCTGCCAGGGCTGGGCAGTGCTCAGTGCTTTCATGGGTGTTTGTGGTCAGTGCTTGGAGCTGTTCCCCTCCTTCCCTCTCTCTGCTAGTGGCACCTGTGCTATTGCAGCCCTGTGCTGAGCAACCCAGTACTGCAAGAAATTGGGTGTCCCCTGCAGGAGTTGCACTTGTTTAGCATGTGGCCTCCTATGTCTGTTAGGGGAATGCCTGAAGAAGGAGACTGAGATAAAATGTCTGAGTGAATTTCCTCTTTTTTTGGATCTTCTAGGACACACCTCTCCAGCTTTTGTTTAGCAAGCCAGACCTGGTACCTTTGTGGGGAGGAAATGTAGGAGCATCCAAGGTGTGGGTTGACGTGTCACCTCAGGGTACCCTCATGCTGGCATGGCTGAAGCTTTGGTCCCCAGGCCATGATGTGCTGCAAACCTCACTCCTGGATGGGCAGCCTTCAGCTTGTACCACTGAGGGGAAGCAGTGGCAGGGAAGAGCTGGGGGCAGTAGGGTGTCCTGGCTTACTCCCAAGTATTAAGTGTCTTCCTGGGGTAGCAGAGGCCAGTCACGGTGTGTTCCAAAGGGAGGATGTCACAACGTGGTGGAGTTTCTGCACTGGGACAATTTTTCCTATATTATTTCTTTAGTCTTTTTCCTTCACAGGCAGCTGTTCAGGTTGACTCCTGGCAGTGTGAGCAGGCACGTGTCTCTGTGCCCAGCCTGGCACCTGCCAGCTCAAGGATGTTGCTAGTGTGAGCCTGGGCAGGGAGGTTTGTGACAGCTGGAGACCTGAACACGTTTGTGACATGGAGACCCATCGTGTTTGCACTGTGTGCTTGAGGAATGTGTCCCCCTCAGCCCTGCTGCAGTTCAAGAGTGGGACAGGGAAAGGACCTGCCTGCCCAAACCAGTGGGTTCAGGGTTTGCATGTGTGGGGGTGACTTCAGCTCCTAGCTCCTGCTGGGTGACAGGAGTGTCTGGAAAATGGGACTGGAGAGTGGGTGATGTGACTTCTGTGTGTCTGTGATGGTGGCCCTGGGGTTGGCTCACCTCTCCTGCCATGGGATGGAGAGACAGCAGACCATGACCCCTGCCTGCCCATCACCAGCCTGACAGCCCCATCCTGGCGGCAGCAAAGAGTCTTGGCAGTGGGAGAAATGCTGCCTCTCTGCCAGCAGATGGGTTGGATCAGACCCTGGTGGGGAGGGACTGTGGGACTTGCCAGGAGGAAGGAAGAGCCTCCAGCTCCAGGAGGAGATGCCTGAAGGTTTGTTGTTTGTAGCTTCCCTGGAGGCAGTGACCACCAAGCCTGGCCTTGGATCACTGCCTCAGGGCAACAGTGGGATAGGGACGTGCTAGAATGACCCTGAGGGTGCTGTGGCCAAGCAGAAACCAGCTCCAGCATGCAGCCATGCTGGGGCAGGGATAGTTCCCCATGATGGCCTGTTTGTGACCTCCAGACCAAGGGGGAGGCTCCTTGCAGATCCATCAGCTCCTGTATCCCTCTCCAGGTCACAGCGGTCAGGAGAAGGAGATGCTCACTTCCTAATAAAGACCCATAAAATGCATTTCTACCCTGCCCCTGTAAATCCTGACCTCTGTACCACCTGCTGTGTAAATCGCTGCTGACCCTGTAAATCACCATCTGCTTTGCTCTGCCTTCCTTGAATCCAGCCCTTCCTTGTAAATCCTCCATCCCCATTAGTTTTCGTCTGCTGACCCGTTTGCTCTGCCTGTGCTGTGAATTCTGAGCTCTGGTGAGGCTGGGGGAATAGAGGGTGGGTGCAGTGATGGGGTGAAGGAGGGGAGCCACCCCAAGATGGATTAATCCCTCCCAACAGCTCCCCCAGGATTCACTCACTCCTCCAGTAGGAGCTGGTGGAGGACATCCTGCCCAGCTGCCTGTGGGGAAGGACATCCTTGTGCTGGAAGCAGGGCTGGGCTGTCACCTTCAGCTGGGCTGCAGCCAGCTGGCTGTAAACTGGAGGGTGTTGGTATCCCAGCCCTCAGGAATGCTCCTGGAGAGGGCTGCTCCCCCAAGACATATTTCTGAGATGTAAAAATAGCCAGAGTAAAGAGACAATCTCCCTTTATCCCTTGAGTGCTCGGGGTCATGCCATAGCTTAGCTTCACCATGCCACTATGTAAGCCCTCTTCAGTGAGCACTGAAGGAGCAGCAGAGGTCCCTTGTGTAATGGACAACCATCACCTGGGCTTCTGCTGGATGCTTGTGTCCTGTTTCAAAGCCCTGACATGACCTGCTATGGTTTTTTTTTCTCCTTATGATGATGCTGGGACAGCATGTAGGAGCTGAGGCAAGGGGTCTGGCTGAGACCTGACCTGATGGAGGTGTAGGAAGCCAAGCATGGGGGCATCAGCTCAGTGCCACAACCTGGGCATGCTGGGCTGTGCCAGCGTGTGCAAGGGGAGGTCTCACTGTCTTTATGGGAAAGGCTGTGGCTGGAGCTGGTGGTTTGTTCTTGATGCAGGCTGGCAGTGCTGCTGCTTTGCTGTGGCTGGATGGAGTGTCCCGAGGCTGGGCACTCACCTGGCACCCAGGCAGGGTGTTACTTGGTGTACAAATTACTGAGCCTTTCTAAGTCTCAGTGGGCAGAAACCGATGAAACTCCAACACAGCTGCCTTTTTCTTCCTAATGAGCAGGAATGATTGTTATCCTGAAATGCATGAGTGGCTCTGCCCTATTCCCACGGAGGTCAGTGAAGCACACAGCAGTGGGGTCACCCATGGGAGTGTTTTGGGATGGTGCTGTCTGAAAGCTGCTGCAGGCACATGGGGTTTAGAGGGTTCTACTTGGCTCCCTGGGGAGGAAGATGCTGCAGGAGATCTGAGTACCTTCTGACATGGCTTTTTGAGTGCTCTAATCTTCAATGTATGAGTGGGAAACTGGGGTACCAGCCTCGGGCAGGGGAATGCAGCCTTTCCTGACCTTTCTCTGCAAGCCCCAGGTTTAAGTGATTCAGGGTTTGGTTGATAGTAGTGCTGGCCCTAACCCAGCATGGGCCATATGTGTCCTCTGGAAAGGCACCGACCTGTGTCTTTTGCAGCTCAACTCTACTTGATCTCCCAGAGTGTGCTTGCCAGAAGATTTGCAAGAAAAACGTGGTGATGCTCTGAGATGGCTGATTCAGGCATTAATATTAACTGTTGTTGATGCTCTGCTATGGACCTGAGCTTGACCCGGCTGGGTGTTTCCTTTAGACCTTTCTCCTTCTGCCAAATACCTTTTTTTTTTTTTTTTTTTTTTTTTTTTTTTTTTTTTTTAAGTCAGTATTTCTTCTAATCTTTTGTCTGAGTTGTGTATTAACACTGGGTTTATGATGCTGCTGTGATGTGGCTTTGGGAGGAGGATGGAGGACAAGATGTGTACAGTGAGAGCACAGGGATGCTAACAGCAGTGGGAAGGCAGGGGGCAGCGGAGGAGAGCAGAGGCAGATTTTCAAAATCCATATAAATAGCAAAAATAAATTTCCAGCAAATGCTTCCAGTCCTGCAGTATTAAGAAAGTGAAGCACTAGAGGATAAGGAAAGCATGAGCAATAACAGCAGGGATTTAGAAAGAATAAATCTTGCCAGACAAACCTGATTGCTTTTTCTTTTTGATGGAATCACAAAATTAGTGGCCAAGCAGAACGTGGAAATCCTAATATATTTGGATTTAACAAAGCATTTGATATAGTGTCTCACCAAATCTTACTCTCAAAATTAGTTCAGTTTGCCTTGGATACAACGCTGCCAAATGGACTGAGAACTGGCTTAGAGCCCTAAACTAATAGTGATGGGCTGTGTTTGGGGAAAGGGGGAGCTGTGGGAGCAGAGCTATGACCTGGCTACTCTTACTGGAAAAAAAACCACAAAAAGCACAAAAAAGGCACAAAACCCCAAAACAACATATATCCACCAAAATAAAAATAAAAGATCAGGAATGTGGCCTCAGTTTGAGGCACCCTATTATGGGAATATTGACAAACTGGAGAGAGTTCGCTGTCACACAAAAGGGCCCCCCGCCCCTTTTGTCCTCTGATGGACATCAGAGGGGTCAGAGGGAGGCTGGGGGCTGAGAAAGTCCCAGCACTGGAGGCATTTTGAGGAGGAGCAGGTGGTGGCTGGTGGAGCTGAGATGAATATTCGGGCTGTTGTTGGGAGCTGGCGTGGAGCACCTCAGCACCTTCGCCCCCGCAGCGGAGACTCGCTAAGCTGCCCATTTCACGGCTCTTTCCAGATATTATCAAATAAACGGGGAGGAGAATATTCACCGTGACTGTCAGAAAGAACATCTCTGACTGGGGGAGCTGGGCACGTTTCCTCAGGGAAAATCTGGAGTCTTGGAGCAAGCATGAGATGGCCCTGGGTGATTTCGGTCAGCAGATGGGGATTTTTCCTGGGTTGTGGGCTTGGATGGGAAGCCAAGAGGTGGTTGTAGCTGCCTTGAGGTGCTGCCTCCTGCAATATTTATCTGCACTTCACGGGAATTTATTTATCATCAGGGAAAAGGCTGAGAAACTGCTGGTGACAACTGGAGTGCAGATGTGTCCCCAAGGGAGGTTGTTTAAGTCCCTTCATGTTTAAAAGCCTCTGGAAAGCTGGTGGCCCCCATGTCACTTTGCAGGGTTAGGACATGGTAGCTTAAAGAGCTATAAAGGGCTCCTAGAAGATGGGGTGGCTTTGTGTTGGTGTCCTGATCTCCCTGGGAGAGCACAGGATTTCTTCACCCCTGCATGGTCCTTCAAGTGATTCCCTCCTTTTGCGTTTCTCCCCACCCTGGGCTGAGCCTGCTGAAGGGGGGTTGGATGGAGATGAACCAGGCAAAGTTTGGGAGGTATTTTTAGCTGTTCTAATTGTGGCAAATAAATGCCATTCTTACTTGTTGGGATTGAGCTACGGCTAAATCACAACTAGTTCTAATGATGATAATTACCGGATTTCAATATTTATAGAAACGGGTGCTTCCTTCGTATTGGCAGATGCTGCTGTGCTCTCACCTTCACAGATCGAAACCTTGGCTCATTATCACTGCACCTATTTATTTACTTGCACATTTTTTAACCCACAGATGGCAACATATGAGAGATCTGGAAAGATGTGGGCCTGCCAGGGATGCTGTAGTCTTTGGGCAGAAGCTGCAGGATGGATAGGGAAGCATCTTCTGAGGACCTGTGTGTTGGATTCTTGATTGTTTTTGGGAACTCTTGAGAGATGTTCTCAGGGCTGCAAGCTTACCTGCTTCTGCCAGGGCTTAGCCCCCAAAGGGTGGATGTGGCTGTGCATATTTTTGCATGAGTTAGCGCGGTGGATGCTGCCTCCGACTGCTGTGTGCACCGACACAGGTACACGCTGTAACTGGGACAGAGCTTAAAGGTGAGGCAACACAAATGGCTCGAGTCCTGTGACGCTGGACCTAGAGGAGCTTGTGGAAAGGGCTCTGGAAGTTCCTGCCTGCAGCTCCAGCAGCTTTGGGATGTCTTGATTTAGCAACATCCCTCTCCAGTCTGGCACTGCAGAAGGGGAGGAACCTTTAGGAGCACACGGATGCAGAGCCATGTGCCCATCCCCTAAGCCTGGAGGAATGTGCCGCTGCCCCTGGGCTGTATCAAACCAGCCCTCTGGGTTGATCCCAACCTGTGGATCCTCACCAATATCCAGACCTGTACCCCCATCGGGTCTGAGGCTCCCTCCTTGAGCAAGGTGTAGAAAAGATTCACTTATTCAATTTGCTATCTCTCCAGTGCCACATAAGCTGTATTGATAAATTAATCTTATATTGTTGTGACTAAACAGCCCTGCAATTTTTTACACTGTGCAGTCTAATCTGTCTTGACAGCTGCATCATTAGTTTATATTTGTTGTAATCTTATTCACTGTGTTGGCTGTGGGGAGTTTTTATCTGAGGCGCTGTGCTGCTATGCAGGTGATGGCCACAGCTGGTGGTTCTCTGCTGGGCTTCTTGGGGTGCTGTGGGGTGCAGCTGGGGTGCACCATGCCTGCCCCAGGAGCCAGCCCCAAAATGCTGCTGTGCTCCCTAGTAGGAGAATCTTCTTGGAAGCAGCATCCTCAGGGCTGACCAGGCCTCACCAAGGTGTCTGTGTTGCTGAGGTTTTGATGGGGACCTCTAAGTTGGGGTAAAGACAGTGAAAAGGTGGATGTTGGAGGAATTGCATCTTAAGACATCCTGAAAGTTTTGCTGTGTGATGAGAGACAAGTTGTTTACTTGATCTGTGTTTTAGTTTTCTGTGGTTTTTGCTCCATTGCCGAGATTGCTTCTGGGTCACAGGGAGTAAAGGTACTGTGGGAACGCGGACTGCTCAGTCCATCACCCAGGCCTTTGGAGATGTTGCATGAGGGATAGTGATATGGGCTGGCATAGTGTTGAGATGGAGGTGACAGTGCCACAGGGTCATGGGTGCCTGGCTGCTCCCCTGGCTTCACCTTGGGTCTGCTAGCCCTGGTCCAAGTGGGGTTGATTCATGTCTGTTGCTTTTGTAGAGTCTCTTTGCTTTTCAGACAGCTCTGCATGCAACTCCTTTCAATAACATCACCTCAAAACTCTGAAGCAAAATGTTTTGGGCTGGTGCAGTGAACTTTCTGCCAGCAGGGAGCAAGAGAGACTGTGTTGCATGGGCATGGGACTGAATGGTGTGGGTGAGAGGCATTTTGGCTGCTATTTCCTCCTTTATGCCTAGAACTTGTTAAATTTGGACAAGAAAGAACATTGGAGTGCAGGCTTCTATTATTTGCAGCATCTCTGAATGGCTCAGTAACAGCTCAGGCCCATCCTTCTCTCTTGAGTGCATCCTTCTGGGAAAGCATTTGGGATCTTGGCAAGAAGCTCCAAAGTAGATGTGTAGATGTGCACCTTGCAGTCCAAATGATGCACATTGTTATTTAACCCTTTGAATAGGGTCATGCACCTATAAGGACTGTCAGGGTCCAGCAATGCTCTGTGCTGTGGTCAGGTTTACCCTGGCACCAGTAACGTGTCAGCCCAGTGGATGTGCCCTTGTGTCTCATGGTGCTGTGCTGGGGCTGCCTGTGTGCTTCTCCCACTGCAGGCAGGACTGGGAGCAGAGGGTGGGATGTACTGTGTAACAGCCCGAGGGGCTTTGTGTAGGGTTGATGGGGGAGGATGGTAAAGCTTGGTGAGATCTGCATGGTGGCATCAGCCTTGAGTGGAGGAAAATCCTCGCTCGAGGAAACAAATGCTTGGGAAAATATCTGTAACCTGCTCGTTGCCAAGCATGAAGTGGTGCTGTGAAAGGAGTTTCACCTGTGGTGGTCCACAGTGATTGCTGAGGGTCTGGTGATGTGACTGTCCACCACACAGCTTGGAAACTCATTGCTATGACACCAGATTGCATCAGGGTTGAACTGCCATTTGTGTTCTCCGGTTGGGAAAGGCTGGGGACAGCCCTCGTAGTGCCTGGGACCAGTGTTTGCATCCTGTACCTTGGAGAGCCTCCTGTTGTCACTTGTCATGAGCTGCAGCTGGTGACAAGATTACAGATGCCAACGGGTTGAATATTCAGCATGGCCAGAGGCAGGAGATGTCCACGCTATTGGCAGGGGCATCACATCCTCCCTGTCTCCCAGCTGGGTGGGGTGATGGAAATGGAGGTCCCTAGCACTTACCCTAAATCCAGGGTTGATGGCAGCTGTAGCACATCTGCCAGCAGCACCTCCCTGTGCCCTGAGTGCTGCTGGCCTGCTGTCCACTCACACAGAGAAGATGCATTTCCTACTCAGCTGGTCTCCAGTGCCTGGGGACCTTGCTCCAAGCTCTAATGGTAAAGGATAATCCATCGTCTGCAAAGCCCCTGCCAGTGTTTTCAGCAAGAAATTGGCTTGCACAGTAAAATCTGAATGTTCTGCAGCCACAGCTCTCAGCTGGGAGGGGATGAGTCAGGGGTGAAGGGGGTCCATTGGAGCACGTAACAATCACACAACATGCTGCTCTCTTTTCCACATAGGAAAGATTCCTGTTCTGCTGTCCAGCCCTCTTCACAGCACTCAATGGTTGCTGTTCACACCCTGCTTGCTTATTAGCTTCATGTCAGAGCTGGGAGTACAAAGCAGGCAGCAGAAGCCTCCCTGGAGAGGTGCATCAAGCCCATGGCAGGGCCAGTGACAAAACTCAGCTCTGCCTCTGGTACCCTTGTCTGTGGCCACCTCCTGCTTGAGGTGAGAGTGTTGCTGGGGCAAATTGCAGCTTTTTGCTGTTTATAACCCTCTCATCCCTTAGTCAGTGTGAGAATGTCTCAATTATTATTTTTACTTTTTTATCCCTGGGTGAATTGCAGGTCCCTCCCCTTGAGTCCCAGATGGGTCTCACTCATCCATCAGTGCCAAGTGCTGCTTTAAGCTCTGTGTATTCCCTTGCAACTTGGGGTAATCTCCAGTGCTGCCAGTTCCTAGGCACTGGTGTCAACTGGGATCCACAGGGAGTTTTGGCTGGTGCTGCTACGCTCCACCCATACTGATGAGACTATTTCCATAGCAACTACAGGATTTTTCAAAGGGGAGACTGGGGGAAAGATGAGAAAAGCCAAAAACAACCCAGCTGAAAACCATCACGGGCAGAAGTTGGTCAGTGTGTGGGGACTTTGGGGGATCATATATTGCTTCTCACCCAGAAGTTCCCTGGCTTGGTATGTTTGTGTAGGAATTGTGACCAGGCAGCCCTGATACTCTCGCTACCTAAAATTTGGAAATGGGAGCTGGTGCTTGCATTGTGCTGCTTGGGGGTTTGGGATGCCCTCATGGGACAGTCATGCCAGGGATTTGGGGTTGGAGAAGGGGCAGGAGCATGCAGGGTTAGCTGCATGGAGATGGCATGTGCTCTTGGGGGAGTCATGGAGGGTGCTGCAGCTGCTAATGCACAGAGTCATTTCCCAAGCTGGTGGCGTGGCTGTGCTTGTTGTCAGTGAGGTGATTTCGCTGGTTCTTGGGCCTGTGTCAGCTCAGGTGGGAGTCAGGGATGTCTTACACCTATCCCTGCTTTCCTACAGGGCCCAGAGCCCTGGGGAGGAAGCTGCAACTTCTGGCCTTGGCGCATTCCAGTGCTGCTCTGGCCCTCGTCTCTCTGTCCTCCTCCTGCTGCCTCTGCTCTGCCTTCTGCCCTTGCTGAGTGCCAGCAAAACAGCTGGAAGGGCTGCAAATGATGATTTGAGGGCAGAAAACTTTGGTAGTCTGGTGATGGGCACAAGCATGGCACAGTAACCCAGAGAATGAGTCTAAGCCTTGCAGTAGGGGAGATCAGAGAGCAGCTTGACCCATTGCTGGTGGAGATGAGTGTGGTTTGATGGTGGCTTGGGTTTGGGGGCTTTGGTTGGGTCTGTGGCTGCCTGGCAAACTTGAGGGTGTCTGAGGGACTGGTGGGCATCCCACAGGCTTGATGCAAGGCTGGTGCAGGGAGGCTGAGTGAGTCAGAGTGGGTCATGTTGGTGGGGTTGGTGACACCGGGTCCCAGCCCTCCTACTGCTCAGGAGGAGAGAGCATGAAGGCAGCTCTTCATCCTGTTGCAATATCCACAGTAAGAGGAGGAGCCAGGTGTGGGAGGGCTGTCTCCTGCCAGCTGCTGTCCCTGGTAAGCCCCAGCCTGGCACATGGTGTGGGTTCATGGGCCCCAGCTGCTGCAGGCTGTGACTGAGCCAGCCCCCTCCCTGGAGGGCTGCCTGCGGCTGGGGGCAGACAATGTCCCTATTCTTTGTGCAAAATGAGCTTTCCTTCCCTGATAATCCTTTGGGTTGATGTTTGCTCTGAGGTAGGGCTGGTGCTGGGACCCTCCTGGGTCTCTGGCTGCCCAGGTGCAGACACAAAGTTTGACTGATATTTTTTTTTAACCCCTCAAAAAAACATCCACAAAAATAAAATAAAACAGTAACATCTCCCTGCAACATTTCTCCAACAATCTGCTTTTTGGCTTTGAAATTCCTCTGTGATCCTAAACAATGCTAAAAAATCACGTCTCCAGTTAAATACACCTTCAGAGCAAATGGTGAAAGGGCAGAAGGTGTCAGGAGGTGCATCCTGATTCCTTGCTCCCTGCCTCTCCTCAGTTACTACTGAGCAGGAACTTTGGATTCCTCAAGTGGTCCTGTGAGATTTTATACCTGTCAGTTTAATGCCAGCCTCCTGGGAATCCTTCAGCAATAGGAGGCTCATTTTCAGGAGCACCAAACTATCAGGCTTGTTGTGTTTATGCTCATGTTTCATACAAGGGGATGTGGCCTGGGACTATGGAGAGGGGCATGTGGGGCTGCCACAGCCTTGTCTGGGACTGGATATCACTGCATCCCACCACTGTGGCGTTAAACCTCTCTGCAAACCCCCAAGCCCCAGTGATGAGCAAAACCTTCAAATGGTGCAAGGAGACCCTGCAAGTGCAGGGTTGGGATGTCAGTGCTGGGTAAATGTTTGCCACATGTTGTCCAAGCTGCAGTAACTCACATTGTGTCCTCCTGCCTTGCTCCTGGTGTAAAGTGAATCTTATTTGATTAACAGCCAACAGCCTGCTTGGGTAGTGTGAGCTCAGGGGTTTTGCCCCACCTTTGGCCCTGGTGAAGGAGGTGCCTGTGCGGATTGAAGGGCTGGGTCTTAGTCAGGGGGCTGGTTTTGCTGTGCTGAGAAGCCCTGGCTGTGAGTTGAGGTGCTGGGCAAGCAAAGGCTTCTCTGTAATTCAGTTACGCCTTCATCCAGAGGAATGGCAGGTCGAGCCATGAGACGAGCTACACACGGCCCCAGGATTTGTTGTTTGCGTAGCTGGATCAGCTCAAACACAACAACCTGGTTAGCAGTGTCTCTGGCTGTCAGAGTCTTCTATAACATTTTTCTAAGGTGCTTTTTTTCCACATTTATATGAACAAAGTAGAGCACTGGGAGAGGAGCTTTTAAAGTGTCTGGTGCCTCCTTGCTCTCCTTTCTTCCCCTCCCTGCCTCCTCCTGCCTGTGTCATGTTTATGGGCATGCTGGTTAGCTTTTCTTTTTCAGAGCCAGCTGACTTCCCACAAAATACCTGTTATCCCAGGAAGCCTGGAGCTCTGAGTCACCATGTCTTAATGAGTACATCCCCCTGCTCCTGAGTGATGCTTCTGTTTATTAGCCTCGTCAATAAGATCCAAGTCAGTGTGTGTGCCCCTTGTAGGAAAAACTTGGCAGAGGGAAGGGAGGAGGTTGTTTTCATGGCTTTTCCTGGGGAAAAGGGTATCTGAGCCCTTCTCCTGCGTGAGGGAGGAGCCCCTCCATTGCTGCTGAGGAGAGTGGACAGAGCTGGCTGTGATTTAATTGAAGTGCAGATATAAGCCAAGGGCGGGTCATGGCAGTTGGCTCAAAAATAAACTCTCCGAGAACTTACCTGGCCCTTCGGCTTTATGGGGAGCAGCTGGAAGCTGGTCAGGTGGATCTGCCGTGCTGTGGAGGTAATGGGGACCCTGGCAAGTCTCCTTGCAGGTTGGAGCTGCTTTGCCCGTGGCTGCCCTCAGCACAGCAGCTGGGAGCCTGGCCTGTGGCCAACCCAGCTGGGCATTACTGCCTGCTTGTGCGAGCTTCATTACATCTGAGGAGCCAAAATGCTAGAGGATCAAAGTTCAGGCTCCTTGGGAGGCATTTGGGAGGAAAAAAAAAAAAAGCTTTGTGGGAGCAGGATCCAAGTCCAAGAAAGTTGTTCCCTACCCTCTCTTTTTGGGCAGTGGCTTTCCCTGTGTTAAGGGTGCGTGGGAAAGCTGGAAATAGGATGAGCCACGCTATGGTGGTGGTGGTGGAGCTGTGGGGGAATGGAGAAGGTTAAAGTAGGATGGGGGACTGTGGCAGGGCACTGGATTTGGCTGCTTGACTGTCATAACTGTGCAGAAGCCGAGGGACCTTTCAGCACCCATAGTTTGCAGCTCCAAGCTCTGGTTTCTGTGCTGCTTCCAGGACCCAGGCATGGGAGCAGTGGAAAGGATCTACCCAAAAATGTGCAGCTGCATTGGAACAGGATTTGAGATGAGGCTGATGTGGATGTAAAAAGTTCCTGAATTGAGACTGCCATGGTGGCTGTGGTTTTGGGGAATGTGCTTGTGGGTTTGTGTGGGTGGGTGGCAGCAGGTCTGGATTAAGGACCGCAGACCTTCCCATCATGGCACTTGTGCAGCCCCATCCCTGGCTTTTGTCTCTGCTCTTGCTGGACTTCTGTTCCTGCCTCCTCATTCCCAGTGCCATATATCATAGTTACAGCCAGTTCGTGGGAGATTTTATTTTCTCCTTTTCTTCCTCCATCCATTTTCCTGTCTTCAAGCACAGCTTGAAGTGCACAGTGTGCATGTGGCTGGCAGAGCTTCCTTTTGGGTCCTAGCTGAGCTAACATGATCTATCAGAATGTTGTCTTGACCATCTCCAAGACCCCAGGCCTTTTTGTGGGGGCTCCTTTCTGCCACGTGCTTTTTGGCACCACTCTGTACCATGAGCTATTCCTGCCAAACTGAACTCTAGTGATCCCATACCTTTAGTACATCTCCTTGCCTTGTCAATGTGTGTAGGCACTGTGCTCTCCAGGAGAGAAACACAGCTGCCTTTAGAGCAGAGCTTGGCAGCTTTCTCTGCCTGTATTTAATATATATGTAGTTATATAGTTTAGTTTCTGAAAAGCCCCAGACCTGTTTGGAGATGGGAACGTGAGGAAATCTGACTTCCAGTTTGAAGCTGCAGGGAGGGTTTAATAAGGCAGAATACGATTACTGAAGCCGATTTTGACCAGGGTACTGCTTCCTCTATAAAATGCTGTTTGATCTTTAAAGACCACAAAATGCTGCACACTGCTGGCTCTCACTGCATACGAAATCCTATGGATGAAGCACCCTTTCCTTCAGCATGGCAGGTGTTTGGAGAGTTGCCTAAAAGTGGGAGCTATTTTGCTTTACGTGGGGGCAGGAGACCAAAGGGTGCTGCCTCACCCAGAGGTTTGTGTGGTGTAAACTCCCAGGGGAATGTTTTTTTTCCCTGGACTTGGAGTGCTTTTTCATCCTAGCCAGCTGCATGGCTAGTTTGGAGATGGGTTTGTGTGATTAGGCATGCTCAGGTTGATGTTAGCAGTCCTAAGCCAGGAGTCCCTGCTCCACGTAGCCCAGATCCGTGTCTAACAGTGGGAGGAACCTGACTGGGCACAGAGGACTGGGTTTGTAGGCTTTCCTCTCAGTGAATAATGAAAGAAATGCCCTTCAGGCAAATATCATTATTTTTGAATCTGCCACCCAGAGGAAAAGGGGAGTGAGTTTTTCCTGATGCTGCAGGTAGAGAGTGAACTCTCAGCTTTACTGACGCGTTACCCCAAGGTGTCTGTATTTGTATATTTATGTCCATGTCTGCAGGACTTGACTGCCCATCCCATCTCATGCTTTCTACCTTTGGGTGAGGTTTGGGATTGTGCAGGGGTTGGATAGTGACAGGCAATAAATAAGAAGGAGTTAGGGAGGGAGCCTGCAGTAGCTTAGAAGTGCCAAGGTTGTGGGCAGGGTGCTGGGGCTGAACCAGGAATCCAGATGTATGTAGAGAGGTTCAGGGGCATTGTCTTCACAACCCTGCTCTCTGAAATGTTGTAGCCCTTGGGAGTTTCCTCCTGAAGCTTTTGCACTGTTGCTTGGGTCTGGTAAATGCGGTTTCTTCAGCACTGGAATGATTTTGGACACCTCGGTTCTTGCTTGGTACGCCAGGGCTGCTTCCTCCTGACACTATCTGAGTAAT
Organism: Pachyramphus minor; assembly: GCA_013397135.1. Classification (NCBI taxonomy): domain Eukaryota; kingdom Metazoa; phylum Chordata; class Aves; order Passeriformes; family Tyrannidae; genus Pachyramphus; species Pachyramphus minor. Next base: position 1,186,923 of record VYXB01004996.1, on the reverse strand, counting down.
AGTGATGGAATATTCAGGCAGGTATTGGTTGTGTGACAGCTGCACCCACAGCACTTCTTCAACCCTGCCATCCCACTTCCACCTATTTCCCCTTTTCTGAAATTGTGTGACTGGGCATAACTCCCTACACTGAAAAACTTTGGATGTAGTGTGCAATAACAAGAACATACTGCTCCCTGTGTTCTGCAACAATTTGTCCATGCTGTGTCCAGGCAGCCTGCTGTCCTCTAGTAATACTTACACATTGTCCCTGAGAGGGATCTGCTCCATAAGTCACCTTCCAGAGCTGGTGGGGGGTGCAGAGGCTTGAGGAGATCGTAGAAGGAAAGCTGATGAGTGCACAAACATGGGGCACAGCCCACCCTGTGCCTGAGAGGATCTTCTGCCCCTAGGGACAAAAACAAAGGATGATGTCCTGGTCACATTGGTGCTGCTGTCTGTTTTTTAAAAGCATGTACTTTTTTCCAGCTCCTATATGTCCTTATGGGTGCCAGGCAGGATGGCTTAAGTGCAGTACCTGGAAAAAACCCTAATGTGTTCAGCTGAGCTTAAAGCTGTTTCTCAGGGCGTCTTCCACAGCTGGGTGTCTCTATATGACAATCTTGTTAGACAGTGCAGCTGTAGCAGCTCTTCTGCACCTGGTGGTTGCTCCTGGTCAGCCTGAGGCCAGGCAGATGCTGTTGGGGTGAGCATGGAGCTCATCTGGACTCATCCAAGAGGTGTTCTGTGGGGGAGTCCTCTCTTCTGAATGCCTTGTGTCCTGTGAGTTGCTTGTGTGTGCCAGTAAAGTTTCTCCAGGAACGCTACTGAGACAGCACTGTGCAGTGCCTTGTGCATAACCATATTGTTCCCACATCTTCCCCAGCTGGGCATTGGGAACTTTTTCTTTTGCCCACCCTTTCTGGAAGGGTCTGGTTTGGATTGCTGGGTTGGATGTGGCTGGGCCCATGGGATGGGGACTGAGTGCATCCCTATTGCATCCTCTGCAGCACCCAAGTACCCCTACATGACCTTGGCAGGAGCAGCAGATCTGCCAGCTCAGAGGGAGCTGTGTCACAGTTGTGTGTTTTATGATTGCTACCTTGACGAATCACAATTACACTGTGGGGTTATGCTCATAATTGTTTCTACAAAGCTGGATTTGCTTTCTCTATCCCTCCTTTTCCCACTGACCTCAAATTATCCTTAATGATGCAGTTATCCACTGCTGGGTGACCTTTCCATGCGTTTTGGGAAGGGGAAAATATTGCTTTAATGGGGAAGATATTGTTCTTGTAAGTCTTTTTTCAGCTGCACTTGACTTTAAGGTTCTGTTACCAATTCACTTTCATAACTTGCACATTGAAGGAATCAAGTCCTTTGTGCATCTGCTTATTAAATGTATGTGATAAGTGTTTTATAATACTGTGAAAGGTACCTAATTCCTTTACGGCTTCCTCGTCCCTGTTTGGGATGTGAGGGATAGATAAAAGGAGCTGGAAATTCCCACCGTGCCTGTGCTTTGCCCTGGGATGTGGGACCTGCACCAGTGCTGTAGATTTTCCAGCCTTCAGGACTTCCCATCTGCAGCACCTCTGCTTGGACAAGGCAGGTCTTACTGATCAAGGGTTTAGAGATGTCTTCCCTCAATTCCCAGTGCAATCAAATTCACATTTGCATGGTCTGGAGCTGTCGTGCCAAACGGTTTGTTTATAATGCTAAACATATCAGGTAATTGAAAGCTAATGCTTGTGTCTGGATTGCGAGGTTTAATATGCCTGGGCGACAAATCAATTTTCCCATAGCCCTACAGGAGGGAGAAGGCAAATGCTCTGCTTGCCTTCCCTATATATATGTATTATGTAACTGTGTGTGTGTGTTGGGGTGCTGCCTGCTTGCTGGCGTGCAACCTATTTACTGCCCAGCATCCAAACATGAGTGGTACTTGCAAAGCATGGCTCTAGCAGGGATGTGTCATCTGCTCAGGCACTGATTAGAGCTGATGGCCTCCTTGTGAAAAGTTTTTCCTCTCCAGCCTGGGATAGAGACAGATTTGGGTACCACATGTGTGCACATGCTGTGTAATACTTAGTGCTTATCAGGTGCCTTTTTTAACTGTTGACCGCAGTGCTTGAAAAGCTGAGAGAGATTAGATAAATATTATCCTTGTTGTATGAGGAGGGTGAAGGAAGGCCAGACACATTTAAGTAGCCTCAAGCTAATCACTTGGTAAATTGTCATGAGGCTGTTTGTTCACCTCTGCCTCATGCAAGTGGGATGAAATAAGCCTGTGTTTAAATCCCAGTCTCTCTTGCTGCATTGACCCTGGGCTGGAAGGGGAGTATGTGGACTTGTGCAGGCTTGATGTGTGGTCTCAAGGAGGTGACACCTGTGTTGTCAGACACCACCTTGCATGGTGTTCTTCTGGGATTGAAAGGAATCATTGTTCCCACAGGTTTGGTGCCTACCAGTCCCCTTGCAGCAAGTGGCGCGAGGTCCTGGTGCTTCTGGAGACCAGCTGAAACCTAAACCCTGTGACCTGGTGATCTTATGGTCATCAAGAATACTGATTTCTGTCTGTGTCATGCAGGGGCAAAGACACCTGCTGCCTTGCTGGCTTCATGTGGTGCCCTGGGATCTGAGTGAGACGTGGTGCTTGCAGGCTGCCGAGCTGGCAAACAGGGCTTCACACTTCACAAGTTTGCTATTAACTGGGACACAGCACACAACCTCAGAGCTGACCATTGGTCTGACTGCAGGGGTCTACAAGGCCTTCAACAAGTTGTAAAGGTGTGGCTGTGGGTACATGGAGGCTGAGATGTGATGCAGGGTTGGCCTCCTAAGGTTAACTTTTGTCAGGCTAACCCCATGCCTTCCTTTGGAAAGTTAGCTGATTTCCTCAGCAAAGAGAGGACTCTGTGATGAGAGGTTAGTTTAATGCTGTGTTACATCAGAAGTGGGTTGTTTTTCTGGAGGAGACACAGTATAGCCCAGGTGTTGCAGGTGAAGTGGGGCTGTGGTGGTGGGAGGTGTTGAAAAATGAGGTAACTACTGAGGTTCCTTGGTGGTGATGCTGGCTCATGGGTTTGTTGAGGACACTGGCACAAAAGGCAGGAGCATGCTCATGGGCTTTGCTGCCGGAGCTGCAGGAACACAAATTGGGTTGAGGACAGCCAATGGGAAGAGCTACAGTAACAAAACCCAGAGACAGTCTGTAATGCCAAGTGGGGTGAATGTAAACGTGGGCGTAATGACGCTTTTGCTGCCAGGTAGGAAATCATGTCCATTGGAAATGACCTGGTGGATAGAAATGCTTGATGCAACACTTAATAAAGGACTAAAAACAAACCTCCAGGCTGATGGGGCTGTGATAAAGGCCAGTGTGATCTCAGGCTGCAAGTCATGGTGTTTCCAGTGTAACTGGGGAGGTGCTCGTGCTGTTACACAAGTGAGACTTTCTGGAGAGTGCTGTGGTTTTGGTCACCCTTACTCAAGAAAAAAGGACTTAAATAGGTTGATGAAGAAAACAGAGAGCCATTTTCTATGTGTCTGTCGCAGTAGTCCTTCTTGTATAGATCACCAAGCGTGAGTGTCTGGGTCTGAAAGCAGAACCAAAATAACATCTCTGCTAGGACTCTGCCTGAGCAATATATCTGCATCACTTCTGGGGCTTGAGTTAGTATCACTTCAGGGCACTTGAGACAACTTGCCTTGCACTTCACTGGTACAGATGCGCTGCCTTAGAAGAGCTGGCATCGTGTAGCTTATAAATGATAGTAGGGTGGGACTGATTCCTGCTTGTAAAGGAGGGAGGAAGAAGTGCTGGGAAAAAAAAAGAGCTGCTTAAGCAAAAACAGTTTTGACATAAGAAAAAATGGATGTAAAATGCTAGTGAGTACATTTGGGTAAGAAATGTGAAGTGCAGTGTTTCAGTCGGAGTTGGGAAAGCAAAGCCCTACTTACTCCCAAGGTTGCAGTTTGATTGTCTGTAGAAGGCATGGTATAATTCAGCTCTGCAGAGCAAGCAAGGAGACCTGGACTAGCAGGACCCTCCAAACATACAAGAAGTATGAGAAGGAAGTGAGTATTTAAACAAACATGCCCTACCCTTCATCCTCCACCCAAAAAATAAGTGAGCTACCTCATCTGTATTAGCAGTGTGTCTCATATGGTCTCAATTAGAAGTTGGATATGAGTCTAGGTGGACATGCACGTGGTATTGCTCTTGAAGCTATTGGGTCCTGCAGAAGAGCAGTTTGCCTTAGTAATAACCGAAGAATGCTACAGGAATATGTATGAAGAGATGTTTGCAGGCAGGAATAAACTGTAGTGCACTGACTGTAATTCATACCTCAGCACCTGATTGAGGAGACCAGGGCAGGGCTGGGAGCTGTCACAGCTGTATTTGGTGTGACCCCAGCCCCTGCATTCCTGCCGGGTTAATGAACTGAGGCAGAGCAGGAGGGAAGGTCTCAGTCTTCAGCAGCAAGTGGGAGGATATAAGATTTCTAGGGCAAGCAAAACCCTGACAGGAAAATAGAGGGAGCTAGTTGAGACACTGAAGGACATGAGAGGGACTTAACTTTCATGGGTGGAGTTTCTCTGCTTGGTTGGTTTGCTTTCCTATGCAACCACTGCCAATTTCACAATCACAGCTTGACTCCTTGAGCTTTCAGAATAAGATGCATTTCTGTTTTGTTTTTTTAAGTGGGTTCAGGTGAACCCAGCCAGTGCAAAATTACACTATTCTTTCCAAAGCAATAGGGAACCAAAGAAAATCTTTTTCCTGGTGTATCTTTGAGGTGCCTGTAAAACAAGACCGATTTGTCACTTCTAGGAGCAAGGGTGCAACTCCTGCTAAGTTGAAAAAATCAGAGAAAAAAGGGGAAAAGCCATTTTTGGAAATCCCTGAGAAAGGAAGTGTTTGTGTAGCTTAAAGGACTCAAAGTCCGTTGCTGACCTATGCACCTACTTGAAGATGTTATTTCCCTGCGTTGTACTCTATGTAAAGCAGCTCCTGGGCTGGGGGATTATCCTACATGTAAGTGTGTGTGTATCTCCACTGCTGCTTCTCATCTCTCACTTTATGGGTATTGTATTGTATGTCTCTGTTAAATATACCAAAGCATATCTGGCTCAAATCGCTCATGGGCTTTGTTTGGGAGGCTGGAATACAGGTTGTGGAGTTGTATTTACAATCTGGTGTAATGTCACTTCTAGGGGGGCTTGGCCATGGGGAGGCCCCCACGACCTCTCAGCCAGAGCTGAATCATCAGAAATTTGTGCCTAAGCATGTTGCTGGGAACGAGCTTGGATCTTTTTCTGTCTCTTCTAGAATGCTGCCCACATGGCTTTGAGTGTCAAGTCAAAAATAACCTTGACTTTTTTTAGCAAACACAATCAATAAAACAAGAGCCAATCTGGCCGCCGCCTCCTTCCCAGCTGTGGTTGCTCCATCGGTCCTGGCCTGGGACTGCTCCATCCCTCCTTGAAGGTCATTGCTTGGATGCTGTAGATTCAGCATGCCCTGGTGGTAAACACACATCATCCCATTCCTCTTTTTTCCCTTGCCCTTTCTTTCTCTTGGAGAACCTTCACTTTGCTATGTAGGGAGTTGCAGATGGGAATTATTTTCAGCCTGTGTTTGTAGCCTTGCTCAGTCCTGCGATCCTGTGCCCCAGGACCTGAACTGGCAGTCCTGCCCTGGCTCGAAAAGGTTTCACTGAGCTGTTGGAACTCCTGACTGACTCCTCCCAGTCTGTGTTTTGTTCTGCAAATGTTCACAGGGGCCTTAGATGTTGGCAGGGAATATGAAATGGCTGTAATAATGTCCTGTTTCTCATTCTGTCTGGGACACAGGCGATCCAAGCCGATGAGCAGGTCATTGAGGATGAACTGTGACTTACACCATCATGCAGCAGCAGTTGGGAGCTCATGCTGCGTCCTTGCACTAACCCCTCTGGGCATGCAGGCAATTATGGAACATGTGGAAAGCAGAGGTGACTCTTGTGGGTCTCTGCTTTTCTTGGAACTGTATGGTGAGAGCAGAGAAATACACTGAGATTTAGTTCAGGCTTTGTATTTTTCTTTTTTGAGCTGGATGTTATTTGGGGTGTGGCTTAAGGAAGTGCATGTACTTCTGTCACGCTAATTTATCTGCTCTTGTGCAAGCACAAGGTGTAGCAAGTGCTGGAGGAGGAATGTGTGGCCCCTCCAACTGCTCTAGGAGTTATCTAAGATCCCTCTTCTGTGGGGTTCTGGAACCTTTATTCTCTAGAATCATAGAATCACAGGATAGTTCTCAGTGTTTTCTCATCACTCCAACCCTGTATCACTTGGAGATGTTTCCCCTCTCCAGGGTCAAGTCCAGAGCCAACTGTTGCATCAAGGCAGATGTGAGCTTGGGTGTACATGTTTAGAAACTTCAAAGTTGGGCTTCTTTCACAGATTGTCCAAGGGGAACCTGCCAGATATTTTTTCCCCTTTCAGTTGACTTTTAGAGAGGACCACCTCCACCTGCTTTTCAGTGAAAACCTTCTTGAAAATGTTTGTGCTTTCTGGTGGAAGGGTGTCTGAGTTTAATCTGGAGAAAGCCAGAACTGCCCAAGAACTGCCTGGGGGATGAGGACTGAACTCCTTTTACACCACGCAGCATTGCAGCCTGTTAGCAGAGGCCCATGGCAGCAGCCACACTGCTGCCAGCATCACTGCTGTGCTGCCGACAACAGGGGACCCTGTTCTCTGGGACTGCTGATCTGTCACCTTCCCCCGGCTCTAATATTTACTGAAAATGATCCTGTGGTGACAGATCTATTTCTGTTTTTGTTCTCTATAACATACCTGCCAGACTGCCCCAGGCGACTGAGGAATTTGTAATAAAGGCAATGTTTCCAAACTGAGCTCGGTGCTCTCCCGCCAGCAGCACTTCCAGCCAGCAAAGACTAGTGCCCTGTTTATCCACCCCAGTTAGAGACTGGATAAATATATGACTTTTTAAATTTAGGCCCTAAGTTTTTGTTGAAAGGTTTTGTTTGCTTTCATTATTTTGTGTAACCCATTTCAGTCCTGTCTTTGTTCAGTGATGTGTGCAGCGAGGGGCAGTGACTTGGGCAAGGATGTTCAATGGCTCGGTTGCACATTCTGTGCTTGAAACTGCCAGTAAACCCACTTTATGTGACTTCTCCAAAATGCTGGGAAAACAGAATGGAGCTGGGTGGTAGGGCATGACATCCTCCCTCTGTGTGCCATCTCCTGCATGGGCAGAGCAACCATCTGGTTGTGCCACAGCTGAGCCTTTCCTTCTTCTCCACAGACACATAGAGAACTGGAAGAACTTGCAGACACTCAACGCCGTTGACATGGAGCTGTACACAGGACTCCAGAAGCTGTGAGTATGTCCTGTGCATCGGGGAGGGCAATGGACCTGGGCAGACCCTTCCTTCCAGCAGAGCTGTGGCTTCCCTCCATCTGCAGTCTCCACGCTGTCAGTTTAAGCTGCTGGATCTACTGTGTTTTGCTATGAGACTCCACAAAATGGAGATGAAGTGCTTTTTTGGTCTTTGCTGGGTCTGTGAGAAGGAAGATTGCTAGCTCCTGACAGCTCTGTCAACACACATCAGCCCTGACCTCTCCTCTCCCCTGCTGTTTTGGTTCTGCTTATGTGTTGTTCTGACTCATTTCAGCCCCACAATGTGAAATTCCAGCTGTCTCCAGCAATCCTTCATTGCTGGGCTGTTGGTCCTCATTTAGAACAGTTACCATCACGGTGGTGCTGCACAATAAGGGAGTTGCATCTCCCTGCACAGCTCTCTGAGCACACAGAGAGGTCAACTGTGTGCGTCATGGAGGAAAAATTGAAGTCCATGAGATTAAAGGGACTTGCCAGATGCTTGGGAAGCCTGGCCAAGCAAGGATACCATCCAATCTCTTTATTCCCCCTCCTACATACTCTTGGATCTTGGGAATGCCCTGGGTGCTGCTTGTGTGAGATGCAGAGTGTTGCTCAGGGATAATCAGAGACTCTAATAATGTGTTTCACTGGGAGCTTTACACTAAGTACAGCTCCCATGTGGACTGGAGGAGGTGTATATGGCTGAGCACTCAGTAACCAAACTCCAGCAAGCTGTACTTTTAACACACAGACCCATTGTAAGCAGGCTTGCTGCTGTTTTCATCTCACCTAACAAAGCACCATTGGCAGCTGGTATTGAGAGCTTTTCTAAAACAGGGTGTGAAGAGGATTCCCTCTTCAATGTCCAAAATTCCCTGTGTAAAATACCCTTCCTTTTCAGAGCTCCAAGCAGAAGGGTTTTCTATTGGGTATGAAGAGGGGAGATGACTTTGAGGGTTAGGTTTTCTTGTGGCAGTGTTGTTTGTGAAGATGGAGTGAGAGGAACCACCCCAGCAAGCCTTGGTGCATGTGGGAGCAGAGCCTTGCCCAACAGCTGCTCTGCACTGAGCCTGTGCTGTCACCATATCAGATGAAGCTGAAAAGCTGAATCTCCTCTTTGCTTGTAGTTCACAGAGGCTGCCTGGGGACAGACCTGCCTCCCAGAGGAGGGAGGGGGGACTCAAGGCAGCCCAGGTGCTGAGTGGGGGTTTAGAGCAGTTGTCTGCCTTCACTCCATTGCTGCCCTTCTGCATCTCTTTGCAGGACAATCAGGAACTCAGGACTACGAAACATCCAGCCACGCGCCTTTGCCAAGAACCCTCACCTGCACTACATGTGAGTGCCAGTGGCTTCTGTCCCCTTTTTCCTCTTTTCCCTATGGAAAGGCAACTCACAAAGTGGATCCCCAAAGTGCCTGTTGGGGACAGCAAGAAGAGGGAAGCAGAATGCTGATGGGGAAAGAGAGGGAGAGGTAGGAAAGGGCAGGAGACGGACAAGCGAATGTGCAGGGAAGTGGAATGGTTTGTGATGCAGGAATGGGGCGAGCTCCCACTTGGTAGCTGAGGGGTTTGGCTTTCTGATAACTGCCCTGGCTTCGATTGCCGCTCTAATGAGCGCTTGCATCACTATCAGCCTTGCAGCAGCTGGTGCACGTTTCCCTTTCTGTAGAGTTCGGGGGCAGCCACCAGCCTCAGCGCACAGCCAGAGCCCGCCCCGCTCGTTAGTTTTTAACCAAAGGCTGCTTTTCCAATACAAATCCTGGGGTGCAGGGGCTGCTAGCTCTGCTCCTAATTATTGACTACTTAAAATAATATTTGCAGTGGGCCTGGGGTAAGGTTGTTTTGTGCTAGAGAGGCTGGAGTCCTGTTATCATGGGACATTGCACAAGTGTCCAGCTGCTGGGGCATCATTAGCCAGCAAGTACAGTGTCACGGGGAATTTCCACATCCTTGGTGCCAAGGGCACTGGTTTATTTTCTAAATGTGTATTTGCTTTTCCCAAGGTGAAAAATCAAAGCCTGAATTTTAGGCCACTCTGTGAACTGCTCCATGGGCTTGAAATATCTTGTCCAAGTAACTGTGTCCAAGATCAAACCCCTCTCTGCTCCAGTGTAGATACAAAAGGTGAAGAGGGGTTGTTGAAAGGCTCTGGCCTTGGGAATGAGCTGATGGGCTGGATGGAGAGTGTGTGTATCCCTGCTTTTTGGAAACTAGTGCTAGTGGCTTCTTCCCTTTAAAAGTGCATCCATTTGAGTCTGCAGATGCATTGGGCCATCGATACAGACTTGTTCCCGGGGCAAGTAGATAAATGTGACCTGCAGAGCAGGATAGATTTGTCTTTTGATGTCTCCTCAGAGATGATGTGAATTGAAAAACCCCAAAATCTCCCTTTTTGGAAAACCATTTACAGTTGCTAAGTGACAGTAAAGTACTTGCTAAATAGGAAATCTGCAGTACCAAAGGGCATGAATAGTTGAGGGCATTGTGAACGTGGACTGAGCTTTTTTGAGTTTCAAGAATTGCATATTTTTCATAATAAACTCTTGTTAATGCTGACCACTGGGATTTTCCACATTTCTACCCTTTGTAATTTTGATTTGAAGCAGGTTTTTTGTGTTTTCTGTGGTTGGTTGTTCCTGGGAAGTGTTCTCTCTGAAGCACTCTGAATTGATTTTTTTTTTTTTTTTTGAGGGTTGTTTGTCAATTGTTTAGTTGCTGTTTATGTATCTAGCAGATAAAATGAATAACATTTGATTCCTGATGAAATTAGTTTGGATGTTGCAAGAGTTTAAAAGGCCCTGTACACTTGCTTTGAGGCTGAATATGTCATTAATGTGTACACAGGCAATTGTTGCTGCTTTCCCCCAAAGTGTTTGTTTTTGTCTTTCGGAATTACTTTTGGGAGTGGAAAAAACCCCACATCCATCTTGTGTCAAGAGTTAAGGTTGGTATGTGGTGATGAAATATGTGTTTGTTTACTGCTTGGGCCATGTAAGATTGATCATGTTCTTAACATCTTTCTTTCCTTGCCTTTTGAAGCTTGAGGCAAGTAAGTATATTATTTGGTTAGTGTTTGCCAGTGGGTTTTGATGCTGTTGCTGGGACTTGGCAGCATGGGATGTTTGCAAGGTGGATGTTCCCTGTAGAGGATGCTGGGCACCTAAGGATGGAGACTTACTGCTTACAGGGTTGGTGACTCCCTCTTGTTCCCCAGAGGCTCTCAGATCATGGTGCCACTGCTCCCTTGCAGCCAGGCTGCCTTTCCCAGGGTGGCTCCTGAGGTTTTGCACAGCCTGGCAGGTGCCTGGTGCTACTTGGGATCCCCTCATGGCCTCTGCTCTCTGCCAGTGCATCAAGGTGCCTCCTTGGCTGCCCTGAAGGCACTGCCTCCCTCAAAGACCTGACATCTTCTGCAGCCACTGCACGTAGGAACCAAGGATAAAAGGATTAATGGAAATGTCACTCTGCTGTAAGTCTTGGGCTGCTGTAACCAGGTACAGTAGCAGACAGGAGCAAGGGATACTGTCCCAGTCCCCTTGTGGAAGGGCTGTCTGCAGGACTGGGGACTATGGGATGGTGTTTAGGGATTGTTGAGTTACTGCTACATGTTATTGCTGCCACTCTGGTTTTCCTTCGCCTTTGACTGTTTGGATGGGTGCTGGTGGAGCTGAGTCTATAAGATGGCAAATGTGTCTAATAAATGAGAAAGTGGTTTCACTGCCAGTGAGGGTTGGCACAGGGAGGTAGGAACCCTGGGCCAGACCTTTGTGCGCTGCTACAAGCTGGGTCTGAGCATTTTTTCACATGAAGCTCATGTACAAATTGTGAGGTCTCAAAAGCTGATTTTTTTCCCCTCCCCCCTCCTTTCCCATCCTAGGTTAAATACAAACTTCCTGCTGAACTAATTTTTTTCCCAGTGCCTTTCATCAAGGATTCCTCCTCTCAAATGGGCCAGATAGCTCTGCCTTCTCCCAGTAACATCTATTTCTGGCCCTTCCTCTGTGCACGCGCTTGTCTTCAGACCCCAGCTGTGCAATCACAAGCAGATCACTTATCCCAGCTCTAATTGCAGGAGCTCAGGTTTGTGAGGGTTTGGATGAAGTTTGCCTTGGTATTTTTCCCCCTTCCCCATCACAGAGTCAGGGAGGAAAGGCGAGATACCCATGAAGGGAATTTTCAGCATTCAGGTGCTCGAGGGGTAGACCTCAGAGTGCTCCAAAGTGCAGCTGGGCAGGGTCATGCCTGTTCTTTAAGCTTTGAAATTAGCAGTGTAAGTGTAAGGGGCTGGAGATCAACCTGGTCACTGGAGTAGCAGTGGGTGACCCGGAGCCAGAGGTTTGGATCTGGAAATGGCTTTGGATTCCTCTTACTTCTCCTTGAATGTGGGGACATTTAGGGCTCCATGGCCTTGTCTGATTCTTGGTGATGCCTATCACTGCTACAGAGGCAATTAATCCAAAATATAGTAGAGGATTTTGCAATGTGGATCTATGTCTCTGCTGGTGCTTGGAACAAGAGTGTTGAGGCTTTTCAAAACAAGTACTGGCTGGATGTGGGCCTGGTATAAACTGGATATCTTCCAGTGTTGTTTTGTGCCATTACTTGAGATCATCTCACTGGGAGAAGTTGCGTTGGTGGGTTTCTGGTCCCATTTCTGTGTCTTTGACAGTCCTTTGGCTGTTGCAGGAATAGTCCTGGACAATTGTATGCACTGGATGTGAGGACCAGCAAGTCTAGGCTGCGGGAGACTTGTAGCCAAGATTTCTGGATGTTGGTGTTAGCAGACAATGCAGCTGAACACAGAAAATGCTTGGTATTGACAGAAAACCTCAGTCTTTGGCTTGAGGCTGTACAAGAAAACTTTAATGAGGTATGGTTCCTAAATTTGAGACATAAACCATCTGAATACACATTTACTGTGCTGCTGTGTTTTGCACAGCTTATTGAGCAAAGTCTTGCATGCTGTCAAACTCTCTGTCCCTTCTCCTAATGAGACTGGAAGTCTTTGGCTAATTTGTTTGAACCTGATAGAGGGTTGCAGGTCACTAGGAGATCAACTTCCTACACCTATCATGAAAATAGGCAGAGGCATAGTAAAGAGAAGTTGTTGTAGTGCCTTCTGGGGAAGAATTTAGCCTCAGCAAATTCCTCATTAGGAACTGGGAAGTCCACAGGAGAACTCAGTTTCACAGCACGCCAGGAGCTCGTGCACAGGGGAGGACACAACCTGTTTGCTGTGTGCAGCCTTCACTGGTTGTGGGACAGTGGAGCTGTGCATGTAAGGAGAGGCTGAGCTAGACAGGTTGATATTTGCAGTGCCTGAGTCCCCCTTTACTGGTAAGCAGGTCCTTAAGAGACTGATTCCCTCTAAGTATTTTCCCGGGCGGCTGCGTACTCAACCAGCCAGTCAGGAGGTGCTGCCTTGTATTTGCAGAGGGTAATTGTGCACACCTTATTTATTGTGTCGTAAAGAAAACAAATTAAGGCTGTGTAATTACAGAGATAGGCATGCTTTTAAATAGGGCTTAAGTAGTCAGATTTCTATTTAGAAAATTAATAATTGCCATTTCCATCTGCATTCAGAGGCTCTTCTTAGACTGTCTTCTGGAGGTCTGTATATGCTCTAAATTAGTTTGTGGGCCAGCCCAGACACAGCTTCTGTCAAAAATTGCCCTCTCAGCAATCATATGGACTGGTGCCTTAGTATTGAATGTGGTTTTTTGCTTTGACATGAGAATTCCCAGAGTTATGTTATGGGTTCAGACTTTGATTGGTCAGATACTAGGCTGCATCTCTTGAAAGCTGAGGGGGCTGAGGCAGTATGAATTTGGTGAGTTGCCCTCTTCAGTGCTGCTTCAGGATAGGACTTAGAGCCCTCCAGCAGCTGTAGCCTGTGCACTTTCAAAGGGCTGCAGACAACCTTCTTGCAAGGCCAGTGAGGTTCACTTTTGCTCTGTCTGGGAGCTTGATGGAGATCTTATACTGAATAAAGAAATAAACAAAGTATCAGAATGCTGAATTATTGCAAGTATAACACTGTTGCCTCTCAGTTGAGGTTTGAGGGTCATTTTCCCCTGCTCTGTGGTTAATGATCTATCGCCTTGTTCTCTGAAAGAGCCGTTCTTGAGCTCTCTCTTGCTCTCTCCAGTAACCAGCTCCAGGCCCTGTGCCTGCCTGCAACTCTCAGCTTGATTCTGGATGTCCTATTACCCTTTCTCCTCCTTTCTAATGGTTTCTCCCTGCTTTGTTCCTTTCATCACTGCACTGCTGTCATACCCATCCTGGCAGTCTCCTAACCCAAACTGTCATGTGTTAATTGCTCTTGATTTCCTATCCGTGCTCTTGAGTCAATGCAGCCTAACGAGCCTGTGTATATCAGCTGGGGCACAGTATATGAGCTCTTAGCTCGCTGGGAAGGTGAAGTAAAATGAATTTACCCAAGCCACTTCCTTGATACTTAATGTGTTTTATTTTGCATTTGCTAAATAGGAACCAAATTTCTCCATGAATATAGGGAAAATGAGAAGTATGAGAAAGTTTTAAACAGCCTTTAAGTTGTATTGGGTGAATGTTTCTTTAGTATCCCTAACCAGGCAGGCACCTTGGGTACCCTTTGATTCCCATTTGTACTCCAAGGGTGTTCCTGCTCCAGCCCGTTCCAGGAGGAAACCTCTGTGCTGCAATTTACTCAGGGAGGCATTTTCCCCTGTATGTCTCTAGTTCTATAAAATGCTGGGCATGCTTATGGCACAGTCATTAAAATAAACAGCTGTAACATCTCCTCTGCTTCCATAAACTTTCCTGTTCTTCTCCCCATCTGCTTTGCCCCCTGGATACCAGTGTGGTGCAGGTCCTTGCTGATATGCTAATTGGCAGCAGTGGTTTGATGGCATGCTTATTCCCTGTTTATTGCCATAGGTGACTGATAAGCAGTTAATTGCAGCTATTCCTTTTGTTGCAGTGGCAGAGGTAGGTCCTGGGTTTTACCAACCATTGTGCACAAGGCCAAAGGAGAGACCAGTTCCCTGCAGGACTGTGACTTTCTTTCAGGCTGGGTTGAAATAATTTGACCTGCATTCAGAGGGCTGGGTAACTAATTTTTGGCTGCAGGCTGCTCCACTTGGCTGTGGAGAGGGTTTGTTGCACTGTAATAGAAGGGGAGTGGCGAGCTTGTGACTGATCTACTCTAGTGGGACCTGAGAAAGAAAGTTTCCAGCTGAAGCACTGCACATGCCTTGTGGCAAGATTTGTCCTGCTTCAGTTTCCCATCTGAAAACCTGGAATAGCACTTGTTTACTCCGTTTTTATTTGATCCATTTAAGGCATAACACCTTGTATGATTTCTAATGAAACCTGACTTTAAGTTGTGTAATGCTATTTTAACATAGGATGAGTTATAACAACTCTATCACAAATAAATTTTGCCCACTTGGATTCTTACATAGTGCCTACCACTCTGGTACCTGGGCTCAGGATTTACTGTGGATTTGTCTCTCCTTCCTTCCTTTGAAATGTTGAGATATTCTTTCCAGCTGCATTGTGAGACTTATTTCCCTTCCTAAAGTTTGATCATTTGTCAAAAGACATTCACATGTCTTTTGATTGACATGTGAAATGAGCAGCTGTGGTTTTTGCAAAGGTCCTGTTTTTTTCCACCTTCCCTCTTTAAAAAAGGCTGCAGATGGTGCTGGGGATGTTTAAAATGAAGTTGTTCCTACAGGACTGTGTGTGTTTTTGTGTATTGGTGGTTTTCTTGGGTTGTATTGGTTTTTTTGTTTGGTTTTGGGGTTTTGTTTGTTTGTTTTTTGGTTTTGTTTTCAGCACAGAATGAGCTGATTTCTGCAGATTTGGGCATGACAAGGAGTGGATCTTGTTTCTAGGTTTCTGAGGTCACTGCAGCATGGAGGTACTCTAGAACAGCCTCCAACTCTCCCTCTTCCTTGTTCCCCAGACCCTGTAGCTCAGTTAGATGTGGTGCAAAGCATTTCTTACCTGCCTATGCCAGTATGAGAGGTGCTGCACAGGGGGGAGGAACCTCCCTGGGGGGTACCTGAGGACATGGAAAGGTTCTGGAGGAGAGAGTGAACAATCAAGGCAGGATGAATGAAAGCTAAGTGACTACACAAGTTCTCTCCTGGGATTTTTCTTACCATGGCACTGGTTTACTAACAATATGATTGCAGGACTGGTTTTCCCTTTTTGATATAATGGCAATAAGCACCAGGGCAGAAAAATAGAAACATTAAAATCATATGTTATTTGAGCAATAAGATACGACAGGGCATGAAAGATGGGACATTAATTCATGATGGTGTGTGACAAGTCAGGAATTTAAATGTCATAAGTTAGGCAGTCATGAATTTTATTGGAATTATAAAATTTTATTACAATACTGGTCGAGGGGTGGAGTTTCCCCACCAACCCTCTCCCCTTATTTTTTTTTTTTTGGAAGAGATGAGCTGTGAATTATGTCAGATTCAAGAGGCTGGGGGGTGTTTACAAGGCTGAAGGTGAGACCCACAGGTGTGTCTCCCCGGCGTGCTGTGGGTGTCTTTAGCCGTGCTAGTGACTGTGGATGAGCATGTTGCATGTCTGCCGAACTCCAGCCTGCCTGAGGTCATGGGTGGCTCTTCCCGGCACCGCTGCCCAGGGAGCTCTGCCGATGCCCACGGGTGTCCCGCGGGATGGGGCCGCGTTCAGCACCACGGACAGGGCCGGCGGCGCCTCGTCCTCCCTGCCTGCAGCTTGGCCTCTGACCCAGCCTCCCTGCTGCACTGAAGCCTCCCGCCTTCCCCACGTCTTGCTCAGCCCAGCCCGCAGTTTGCCCCGCTGCGTGCAGCCGCTGCCTCCTTTGCCCTTCTCTCGGAACAAGCTCCTTCACCTTCCAGTCCCAGCCAGGCTTTCAGGGCAGTGAGGGATTAGTGCCTGTGCACTCCCGGCTGCAGCTGTGAGCAGGGTCAAGGTGTGATCCTGCCTGTGGGTTGCCCAGTCTGGTTTCACTGCCAGCAGTGCCTTTATGCTGCTGTGAAACCAGCCTGCCCAGGTGCCTGTTTGATAACTGCAATATCCCTGGAAGTGTTCAAAGCCAGGCTGGATGGGTCTCTGAGCAACATGGTCTTGTGGAAGGTATCCCTGCCAGTGTTAGGGGGTTGGAACTGGATGATCTTTAAGGTCCCTTCCACCCCAAACCACTCTGTGATTCCATGAATGCTAACTTTCTGAACTGCAGCGTTTCTTGGCACTGACTTTGCTCTGCAGCGTGAATGGAGTTGTTTTTGCAGCACCACTGCCTGGCTGCTGTCTGGGGCTTTCTCACATGAGTAGTTCTCTAGGACATCTGCCATCCAACCTCGCTGCAACCGCAATCCGTGGGCTTTGGCTAAATGTTTGTTGTATCCAGTTGTGTGTGTTGGTAATTGTGGGTAATTTGCTGTCTCAGAATAATGAAAGAATGCCTGATGCACTCTGAAGCACTCAGTGCTTTGCGGTGATTAGTCTTTTCATTTGAAGATATTCCTCACACGACCCAGCAAAAGACACTTCTTTTTAAGTGCATCATGTATTGAGAAGAATGGGAAAAATGTAATTTCTGCATCCAGACATTCTTGTTTGTTTGACAGAGCTAACTGTCAAAGGCAAAACATGTTTCTGCTTTTGGGGTAGTTAAAAATGTGGAATGCAGCAGGCAGGCTTTGCTGAGCTCTGGCTGCATTAAGTCACCACCAGTTCCCTGTCCCCCTCAGCCAAGCGTGCCCGGAGCTGTGAGGAGGCACATCATGCCACGGCTCAGGTGTTGCTGCAGGCAGGTCTCTGCTTAGAGTGTTACTCCTCCTTGTGTGCTCAGCTGCTGAAAACAGACTTTTGGGAAGAAATACTGCTATGCCCATGCTCAGGTGCACTCCAGGCATCTGCTGCCTGCTTGCTCCCCATGCCCACCCCACAGGCCCCTGGGGGGAGAAGCAGCAGCCCGGTGCAAGGCAGCTCCCTGCTTGCTGCTGTCTGTCTCCCAGGCTGAGTGTTTTTCTTGTCATTTGATGAGGCATAGCTGGAGCATGTCAGCCTCACCTCCTGCTGTGGCCAGGAGCCTCTGCACAGCATGGGAGGTGGCAGCTGCCATCTCCACTGGCTGATGGCGTGGTCCCTTTGGTTCCTCATGTGTGCACCTCCCCGTGCTGCCCCACTGGGCCTGCTGCCCAACTCTGGTCCCTCATGGTGCTCAGCTGCTGCTCCTGGGCCCCTGGTGCCATGGGTGCAGGTAGATCTGCTCCCCACCAAGGCAGGGTGAGTGCTGCAGGCTAATGGCAGGCTGTCTTTTCATTAGCTGCTGTAAACACAGCTCTCTGGCAGCAGCCTGCTTTTCTGAGCCCAGGAAGACCATTTTTCCTTTTATCTATAATTTAGTGAAGTGTCAAGCCACAGAAGTTTTAATGATAATAAGCAGCAGAGGAAATTTATTTATTTGCTGCAAAGGTGAGTTTCATTCCAGGGCTGTGGATTTTCTTTCTTTTTTTTTTTTTTTTTTTCCTACATTTCCCTCACAAGAAATGTTGGCTGCTCATGCAACCTCCCTCCCTCCCAGTGCGTTCAAGCGACCTTCCCTGAGAAGTTCACCACTGCAGTTCCTGCTTGGCTCAGTGGCTTTCCAGCCCTCTCCCACACAGGACCTTTGGGCCAAGTGAACTAGGAAAGGAGAAGCAAGGAAAATATAGCGAGGTGGGAGCTTGGTGAGGTGTAATGAGAGATAAGGGATTCACGAGTTTCCCGTCTTTCACTTCCTCCTGTTGCTGTGCATCACTTACATCTGCTTCCCAGACCAGCCTCTGTGATGGATTTGACTGCTAAGGAAAAGCAGAGAAGGGTTTTTTTGGGATTACATGTAGCGCTTGCCTTCTGTCAGCCGATGAAGCTGCCAGTGATGATTGGAGATAAAAAGTGGATCGATGTCATAGGGAAGGATCAGGGCTCTTTCCTGAGGTGCAGGAAGGCAGAGAGTGGAGCTTGGGCCTGGTCAAAGATGAGCAGGGGATGGGATGAGGCTGTGGGAGGGACAGGGACCAATCTGGAAAGATAGGGTTGCAACAAAGGCTTGAAGCAAGGAGTCTTTTGGAAAGAAGGTTGAAATGGAGCAGAAGGGGAATGGGGTGTAGAAGAGCTGATATGGAAAATGGATCTGGAGAGGAGAGAGAGGGTTAACTGGGATAGGGAAGAAGCGTGTGTGTGGGAGACCTGCAGGGGGAAGCAGGGATGAGGAAGAAATGGGTTTGCTAGCAAATACTTGGGAACCGTGCCTTTGAATTAACCAGAACCTTCCTCTCCCATTTCAATGTGGCTTTGGAGGCAATATTAGAATCTTCCTAATTATTTTTCTTGGACGAGTTTTGCGATCCTGATGATATTAATTATTCTTAAAGGTCAACAGCACTCACTTGAATCCCCTTCTGTTCTATCATGTAATCAGTTAATTAATTGGAAACCATTTAGCAGAGTCTGCCGAGAGCTTACCCTGCCTTATGCCCTGTTGTTTTGCTATTGCTGGAGATATATATATATATTCATATTTATACCCTTCCTTTCTTCAGAGGCTCTGCAGAGCTCTCTGTACCATCCCAGTCCATCTCATCCTCTGGCACCCTTTCCTGAGTCAGGCAGACTGGGGCTCAGGCCCAGCTGTTAGTTTTGTCTTTACTAACCCCCTGCAAGAGCAGTGTTTGAGATTATTCAGGGCTCATTGATTTCTGGGCATCCAAGTAGGTGGGGATGTTTAATTTTTTTTTTTTTTTAATATATAAATTTGATGCAAGAGCCCTCTAACAGCTGAGAGCACAGCACTTGCTCTGGAGGGAGAGGGATAACTAGAACTTCTCCCAGCACATCTGTTCTTCATGTGTTGGCTTTGAGGCTCTTGTGTGGACTTTCTCCTAGTGTTTGCCTGGGTATTTGGGTTTACCTCCCATCTGGAGTGGTAGCTCCTGTGCACCCATCCTTGCTGCTTTCAGTGCATCCAAGGGGAGGTGGTGGGAAGCACATGGGAGCCTGGAAGTCTGGTGTTCACGGAATCATAGATTCCTTGAGGTCGGAAAAGACCTCTGAGTTCATCAAGTCCAATTATGGCATACTTGGAGATGCTGGGGAATATCCTGAGGGCATGAATCTCCTTCCCATACCATCCCCTCGAGCTGTGTCTTGCCCACAGCACTGAGTTCTCTCCTCTCACACAGAGCGATCAGGTTTGCTCTGGGCTCACTGGAAGTCTGTGAGCAGGAGTCATTCCCCAGTCATTCTCTGTTCCCAGCTCAAAGAATGATGCAATTTCAAGCAAACAGGCAGGGTAAACCCAACTCCTCACCTGGAGCTGTCAGCTGGCAGCCCTTGTTCTCAGTCAGCACACATCTCCAGTATTATTTCTGCATGCAGAAGCAGGAGGAAAGCCCAGCACAGAGTTTTATTTTGGGCCTGGAATTAGTGCAGTTTGGGGCAGAAGAGAGAGGATGGGGGCAGTGCATCCCTGAGGACCTCTTGGTTGCAGGAGGGCAGCCATGGGGAAGGGCTCTGACCCATTGCAGGCTGATTTTTCTTCCCCTTGAGCAGAACATTGGCCTATTCCATGGATTCTGATGGACTCTGCCCTGCAGGGAAGCTGGCAGGCAAAGGGAAAGCTGATCCAGCTTTTAACCTTTCCTTAAGTCCTCTGAGAGCCCAGATGTCTTTGGAGAAGAGCAATGGAAAGTACACACAACAAGGGCGAGATGAATGTAGTCCAGAGGGTCAGATCCCTGCAGCTGATGTGCCTCGAAGCTCAGGGGACAATATTACCCACATCTGGTGACGCCTTCCCATCTGTACCATGTGCTGAACTGAAACTGTGAGCAACAATGAATTCTGAAGGATGATTTGTCTCCAAACAAAGCTGTGTGCAGCTGGGAGATGCCTCAGAAGAGATGACTTAGAGGGTGTGGAAGTGTCATGGGGTAGGAGATAGCCTTAAAATAGCCCTTAAAGTAAAGGATGGGTTGGGTTGAAGGCAGCAGCAGGACATGGCTTGCTGCATTGGCAAAGGCAGTGGGAGGAGAGGTGTGGGGCAGATGTGCTGCTGGCACTGGCCGTGGGAGCCTTGTGACAGAGGCGTGGTGCCTTATGCCTTCCCACTTGCTCTGCAGCTTTTGTTTTGTAATGCTGTTGTTTAAAGAACAATGAAAGGGACCAGCCCCTTCTACTTCCCTCAGCAATGTTTCAGTGGCAGCTGGGGATTTACAAATCAGGGTCCTGCAGCTGAGAAATGCAGAGGGGTTGGTAGTTCCTTCTTCAGCATCACACCTCCAGGACCTGTGCTGTGTATGTGGAATGGTAGGGTCTCTTCCTGTGTGTCATCCATGATGGTCTCTCATTCCTCTCTTGTGCAGGATGCTCTGCATTTGAGAAATTATTGCAGATTCTAACTGTAGCCCTAGAGCAAGAGACAATTTGTGGAGAATGAGATGATAATGTGATGGCATGTGCTGTGTGACATGTGCCTTACAAGGCACAGGAGAAAGGAGTTAGTTATGCTGGCCAAACTCACAAAGGAAGATTGAACCTTACAGTCTTTTTTGCTTCTGCATGTTTGAGGTCGGTAAAGACCTGGGGGTTGCTGAGGGGTTGCTTGAGTAGCAGAACTGGGCTGTAGGTAATGCCAGACCATGGCTGAGGACCTCTGTAAACTGTCTCACTCCTCCATAATACCAGTATACACATTCTGGTGATGAGCCTGGACAGGGAGGAGATCAAGGAGAAATCCTGGCAGCTATAAAATCTGAAGCTGACCAGTTCCACAACCCTGTTCTCCTCGCTCTGCTTCCTGAGTGTGTGAGGTTTGCTTGTGCTTGGCATTGCCTGGTCCTTTTTCAGGCTGTCTCAGGCATGTCCTGCTGGGGCTTGGTGCTGAGCCATCAGAGATTTCAGTGGAGTCTAATATTTGCAGAGCCTGATTTGTGGGGAGACCTGTCCTGCCACAGCTTCTGGAACTTGTTGGGGTAATTTTAGCACATTCATTAAGGGAGGACAGTACGTTTTTTCCCTTAATGAGCAGAGCTGCTTACTAAACAGGAAGCAGAGGGAGGGTAACGGGGAAGGGGAAGCGGGTGATGGGGAGTGTAACATTGCTTTTAGAGGTCACTGGAGTTATCTGGCAGGGATAAGCAAGCCCCAGAGTAACTTTCCAGCATTTCTCTGGTTCGAACCCAAAGATTTAGCAGCTTACTTGCTGCAGAGATGAAGCCTGGATGGAGCTGCCCCTACAACAGCATGTGAGGCTGCTGACATTCTCCTGTCCTGTGGCCACCAGCACCCAGCTAAGGCTGCAGTGAGATGATGGGAAGCACCTGTTGTGCCCAGATATCAAGGGAGTCCCACGCAGTGCCATGAGCATATCCAGCACTGGGGACCACAGCTGAGGTTGTGCATCTCTCCTCATATCTGTGGCAGTCACTCGTGCTCCCTCAGCCCCAGCTGCTCTGAGCAGTTAATCTTCCCCAGTCAGGATTTTCAGAGTGGCACCATGTTATTAAAACGTGTGAAAAACTTCTCCCATGCAGAAATAAACGTGTCAGGTTGGAAACAAGGGCGAGTGAAGGATGAAACTATGTGGAGGAGGCACAGGCGTGCAGGGTCCCTCCCCAGCAGCAGTGTTTCTGCCATTGCATTGAGCTGAACTGCATAAAATAACTTACAGTTTAATTACAGGGGCTCCTGCTTGTTGATGTCATTAACGAGGCAACTGGTTTAATTTAGCTGAATAAAAATTGCTTTAATAGTGGAAACACTTTTGGCTGCTGGCTAATTGAGGGGGGGGAAAAAAAACATGCTGTCCCCTCTTCACTGAAGTCCCCTTGTTCTGGGCCACACGGATCCAGACTCCTCTTTGTCCCACACCCACACATCCCCTTTCAAACTCAGGAGCTTGTTCAGGAGACGTATCCTCCATGTCCCAGGACCTCCATGACCCATCTGTCAGTTGTGCTGTGAAAAAATGGCAAAGGTCACCTCCCCTTCCCTGCTGGCCACCAACAAGTGCCTGCAGGAGCTGTGGGAGAGTGTGCAGGACGTGGCGTGTCCCCTCCTGAAATGCAGGAGGAGGATGAACTAAGATTTAGCTGTCACTCAGTGATAGCAGCCCGTGTTTGAGGTGTGGGAGGGTTGCTGCTGGAGAAGGATGGTGGGGATAGGGCGTGATGAGCCACCTGCAAAGCAGGAGCCTTAGGAGCATGGTTGCTGCAGCAAGAAGATTGTGGAGTGGTGTTGGGTCTGAGTCATGGGTGGGATGGGTGATTGCTGCCCTGGACCTGATTTGAGGGCTATCCAACACTCTCTCTCTCCCCAAATCCTTTAAAACCTGCTCTGGAGGCAAAAAAGACCCTGGCAGCTATTTTTAAAGACTGTCTCTGTGGAAAAGAGCATCTTGTGAGTGATGGAGAAAATGTCCCATGGCAAAGAAGCAGTTTGAATATGTTCCAGGAGCACTGATGGCAGGTCTGTCCTGAGAGAGACTTGTTCATCACTGAGAAATACGCAGGGAAGGCATTTTGCTTCCCTGTGCCTGTGTTTCCTCGACGTGTGATATGCCATATTTTATTGCAGGTGGAGCTGATGCATGGGCTGTTATAAAGGTTGTCTGGCACACTTTGCTGCAGGACTGCTTTCACTTTCCTATAACTCTGCCAAATTTTAATTGCTCAGGCTGAAGTTTTCTATGTTGGGTGCCTGCTCCTGGCTGAATTCTGTGTTTTATTGTTATTTCTTTCTATTTTCACATAAGAACTTTCTCAAATGCTTGAGGTGGTGGAAGAGAGGGGGGGAAACAAGTTGTTTTGCTCAAACTAGAAAATACTGGTGATACTCCTGTTACAGAACAGCTGCATCCTTCTTTTGTGGAGGGGAAGAAAGTTTGTCAAAGGGCAGATTTTGCTTGGAAGGCTTGATTTTGTTCTGGGACATCTTATGTCAGCAGAATGGCTTTTGATCCAGTTGAAGGAAGAAGTTTCATAAAGGGTGTTTGGGAGCAGATAGGGCAGAGGAGGAGCAACAGTTCTTGTTGGGACATTGGGGTTGGGCTGGGAGGATGTAAAAGTAGGGAAGATCATAGGAAATTTGGACATGGATAAGGAAATTGAGGCTGAGAAGTATTTGGGAGGAGTTGGAGAGCAATAAGTAGTGTGATTCAGCCTGCTGGGAGGGGGAAGCAACCAGGTCAGGAAGGAGAGCTGGCACTGCCCAGCCCCAGCACAGAAGGATGGGGATTCTTATTGTTGCAAATAAGAGGGGTTTGGAGGTGGCAACAGACTTTCAGCCTTGAAACAGCTGCCAAAAGGCAGAATGGGCAACTGGAACTGGGAAGGAACTGTCCCTGGCTGAGAGTGCCTTGATTTTCCCCAGTCCTCCCTGTTTATGCTGTACAGAACACTGGAAAACTTGGTGTAGCCAAGGTTTGAGCACAGGGGGAACCTTGCAAGCACCAAACAGGATTTACAAAGTGCTGGAGCTCAGAGCTTCACCTGTAGAGCTGTAATTTAGTCTCCTCCTGTGAATGCACTGTGATTCCATCTCTAATTACAGAATCACATGCCACCTTCCCTGGGAAACCTGCCCCATCCAGCATGTGAGGATGGATCTCTTCTGGTTAGAAATCAGTGCTGTGCTATGAGGTTTCTCTGGAGGAGCTCTATCTTTTGCAACAAAAGTCAGTAGCTGTACACTTTGTGGAATCCCAATCCTGGCATCTCTGACCTTTGGAGTTTTTGTGACTGAAATGATGTATTTTTAATGTGTGTTTGTGTGTAACCCCTTTCTGTTTCTGTGCTGAGGTCTTTCTCTGAGGCTGAGGAAGGACCTTTCTGACATTTTGAATGTCCAAGGTGTCTGTTTCCAGTGATAAACATGTTCCTCCCCATGTGTGTCCTGACTGATCTGAAATCAGCTGTGGGTGTGTGTGCCCTGACCAGCCCTGCAGTTGATGGTCAGGTCAGGTTGAACAGCAGCTTTGCCATTTGAGAGCAGAGTCCCCTGCCAGATGTGTGCCAGGGAAGACCCATCTCCTCTTTGCCTAATGCTGTTGTGGGTTGTTGTCTAGGGGAGGGAGGAGGTGGTAGGGGTTGGTTTCCAAGGACTGCAGGAGACGAGAAGCGAGGAGCACATCTGCCTGGCAAAGCTCCTTGCATTAGTGAGGTTGTATCCTTTCTCCATCTCTCTGTGTCCTAAATTGTAATAACACGATCATGCTATTTTTGATTCCCTTATTTGCGTGGAAAGCCTGTTGTTTTTTCTCTTCTCTTTCAGAATCCAATTTTCTCTTGACATTTCTGCCTAATGTAGCAAAACATGACCTTTGAGAAAGGACATTCCAGTGAGATTCACTCCCTCCTCTGCATCTCTGCCTCTCTCCCACATCTTGCTGTCTCTCATGCATCCCCTTTACGCTTCCTTCTTCTCCCTGGGCTGGGGGAGGGAGTTTACTGTCTCACTTTTCAGTAACAGTGAGCTGCTCCTTCCCCTCCTACTTTTCATCTGTCTTAGCAAACTTTCCAGGTGCTCAGTGCTTTGGGGTGGATAAAAGAGGGACTCTTGTAATATTTTTATTCCTCCTTTCTTAGCTTCACCTGTCATTTTTGCCACCTTTATCAGAGGCTGGAAGCAGTTTGTCTACAGACATAGGAATGGTGGGATCATAGTCATGTGAAATGAGGTACCTGTGGTTTGCTGTGGTTCCCGCAGCAGGGTAGTCTGATGTGAAGCAGAGCCAGAATTTAATGAGGCAGCACTGTGCCATCATGGTGTTTGGGATTATTCTTCTGCTAGGCTTGTGGAGAGCCTTTGGGATGATGCTTTGCTGTGTGAGCAGCTTCCCCATTCCTATTTGCAGAGTTCTGGGCTTCGCAGCATTGCTTGTACAGGTGGGACAGGAGAGAATTGCTTTTCCCTTGCTGCAACCTGTTGTAAGGCAACAAATAAATCAGTCATCCTAAATCCTCATGCATCAGACTTGTGCCAGCAGGAGCCATTCAAGGCTTTGCTCTCTTGGTTTTAGCATGTTTCTGCAAATTAAACAGAGACTGGGGGCTGAGTTGGGCACAGCTGGGCTGTCCACTGTCACTGCTGTGCCATCTTGTTTCATACCTCCTGCCTGGCCAGCCCAGAGTTAAATGAAACTCCAGGTGTTTTGTGGCTCTGGCCCTTCCTTACTCTTCCCAGCAGGCAGGGCTGAGGCAGAAAGGTGTCTGCAACCCTGCACTGAACTGCCCTGCCTGGGGATCACAGTGGGGATGGATTTGGTGAAGGATGTGGGGCAGCAGCTCCTGTGTGTTCTGGAGGCCAGCAGAGATTGGAATATTTGTTTTTCTCCCAAAGCTTGCAAGCACCCATCCCTCTGCTTCCCTCATGGACTGGCCACTAGGTCAGGGGCTCTCAGGCTGGCTGGGTGTTGCTGGGAAGGCTGCCCACTACAGAATGTGCTGTATTACTATCTTAACCTCTTGGAAACCCAGTGCTTTCCTCTTTCTGCTTTCCTACCCCAAACACACTTTTTTTTTTTTTTTTTTTAATTCAGTTGCTTTTCACTCTTTCATCCTCTCTGGCTTTCAGCTGAAGAGATGTCTACTGGGTTGCAAAGCTCTCCCAGGTAGATGAGATTTATGTTTTTGCAAGTTTGGGCAGATGGAGAGAGGGATGGAGAGCTGTTGGCTGCTGTAGCAGTGGTACCCCTGGGTGCAAGGAACACACAGTCATACCGGGACACCTGGAGCTTACAGCTACTGCAGATCATTTGATAACACCTTGGGTAATCATCATGCTGTCATTTGAACCTGGCTGTTACTATTTTTAATGTGAGGTTTGCACTTAATTTTTTGTTCAAGTTCTGAAATTAGACTTGTTCTTTTTGCTTATGGTTGGTTGAGCTCCAGATTCATGGGCAAGTATCAGACATTGGATTTTTTTTTTCTTAACACTGCAGCAGGATATAAATCATTTTCTCCTTTAAAAAAAAAAGTAAAATGAGAAACTCTCATTTGGGTTTGTCCTCATTAAAATCTCTTATTATTAAATCTAAGCTTGCATGCTGAACTGCCTGATGGCATCCCTGTTGAGGAGGACGATGAGATCTGTGGAGGTGGTACAGCCACGTGCAGGAAGAACTATTTATTGTGACTACTTCTTTTTTTTCTTTTTTTTTCTTTTTCTTGTTAATTTTCAGAGACCTCTCCGGGAACCGCCTCACCACTCTGTCATGGCAACTCTTCCAGACCCTGCGACTCTTTGAACTGTAAGTCCCGCCCTGGGGGTATCTCCTGGGAGAAGAGGGGAGGCTGAGAGGAGGAATGATGTCCAGATAGAGCTATTTTGAAGCCTGTGAATGATTACCTGAAACTCCAGTGGGCAGCATCATCCTTGGAAGGGTTTCCGGGGTCCAGGAGCACCAGAGCAGAACTGCTTCTCTTTTAACTTCACAGCAGCTGGCTAATTAATGTCGGAATGATGAACAAGTCATGCTTGGGGTAGTAAACGGTTGACTAACCCTGGGATTACATTAGAAATACTTAGTAGGCCAGATTTTGAGTGAATTTCTTCAAATACTTGCTCTTCATCTGTTGCAGGGTATGAATAACTGTTTTTCTTTAGTTGGTAGACATGCTTTGTAAGATGCCTAGGATTTTTAGGCGAATGATTCCTTTGCTCTCTAACAACAGAGGCACCTCCCAGCTCTGATGTGGGAGATGGTGAGATAGTGACTCTCCTGGGGCACTGGTGGCCTTCAGCCTGCTGAATTATTGATAGAGCATTCAGCATCGTGCTTGAAGAATAAGTGGACACGAAATCAATGGAGCGTTGCCCTGATGACCTGTTTTGTTGAATTTTAGAAATAGTTGTTTGGTGGGTATAAAAAAATATATATGTAGGATTTGTCCCAGAGGATCCTGGGAAGCTCCATTCATCCTCACCAATGATCAATAGAGCTGTAAGCTAGAAGTGACTTATGAAAGAATAAAGACAGTCTTTCAAGTGGGAGTAAGTGTGTTATCACCAGTGTTACTGCAATGTATTTTATTTCTGTCAAATCGTTAAATGAAAAATACTAATAGTGATATTAGAAAATAGAGGAACGCCCTTCTGATGGGAGAATTTGGCTTGCAGAGTTAAAATGCTGAATTTGGAATTTGTCTCCTCACTGATTACAGCTCTAAATATTTTTCAAGTCTGGCTCGGGTTTCAAGTTTAATAGCATGAGTCATTTGTATTCTTAGACCTTTACTTATTGTCATTGTGCTGTCTGGCAAAACTCAGATTGATGGTTGTTACCCAAGAGAGACCCAAGAGTGGAGGAGCAAATGGGGCTGCAGTCCTGAGCTAGTGGCACTGGTAGGACCTGGGGTAATGGTGAGCCTGCAGATTAATGGGAATATTTCCAGTGGAACTCATTTTTATGTGCCTTTGCTTCATTTGATCATATTTTGTTTCTTCAGGCACGTCCCAGGTCTGCCAGCCCCCATCAGGCTCAAAAGACCAATACCAAGCAAAAAGGGAATTGAGTTTTTTTCTTTTTTTCAGCAAAGGGTATTTTACCTGACGAAGAACACATCTGTGTTGTCCTGATATGATGATCCTGGCAGGGAGCTGCTGTGCTTGGGGTGGCTTTGGTTGCTGTCAGCTGGGTCACTTGGGGCCAGCACTCCACAGCAAGGCAAGTGGGAAGGAGCTGAATTACTTGGCTCCAGTTGGAGCTGTGCTCAGAGCTGTTTTCTTGGAGATAACAGGCCCCAATGAACAAAAGAAATCACGCCTGTAGAACTATGGGAGATCACAGGACTGGTTGGTAGGAAGTTGTGATGGGGTGGGAAAGCAAAACCTATGTGGTGTGTGTTGTCCATGGTGTCCCACAGGGACACTTGGCATCGTGTGGGGCAGGAACCTCAGCTGAATCTCTCCTGCTCCAAGTTGTGAAAGGAGTCTTGGCAAACCACTTCCTGGCACCAGCTCCAGTGAGCAATTTAGACCTACTAATGTGCCTGCCCACAGAGGCTGCCTTGCTGTTGGCTGAGCTGGAGTAAGAGCCTGGTGAACTTTATTTTTCCTGAAGAATTACTTTGTCACTGGTGTTTCCTGACAACTGTTCCTCTCCGAGCTCCTTGTCATTAAGGATCTTCCATCCATGTAAACACAGCTAGGATGGAGACTACCAAAATAGTGTTCCCCAAACATGACAGAGAGGGATATTTTACCTGATACCCACAGGGACCTCAGGGTTTAAGGGGCAGAGGGATGTGCCTGCAGTGTCCTTCCTGGGGCCATGAAACTGTCCTGCTAAACCTTGGATTTGTTGGAAAAAAGGCAGCACAGAGGTGTAGCCTGAGCTATGAGCTCTGAATAATCATTCACATAAAGATATTGGAAATTAAGATAAAGGCTTATGTTGTCTACATGGTGGTCACAGTGCTAGAAGGATGGGACCTGTTAGTGAGAAAAAGCAATCCTCTAAGATGGTGAGGAATCACTAATGCATGTGCAAAAGTGGGGAATACGGTATTTGGTTTTTTTTTTTTTTAGAGATGCAGAGGATGGGTAAGAGACAGTTTTTTGGCACACTGAGCTCCAAAGAGGCTTCCAGAACCAGGAAGGAGATGGAATATATGGCCCACATAAAGTGAATGTGAAACACTGGTGAAAGCTAGAAAAGGAGTTGCAGATTGACATCAGCCAAGGACTTGAAGTTGAGCCAAAACTGTCTGGAAAGGGAGAAGGTGGTGAGCAGCAGAGACCAATAGAGATAGTAAGCCTGAGGAAGGCAGGCTAAGCAGCAGTGTTTGTGCACAGCAATAGAGAGGCCACAAGACTCCAGGGACACATAGATGCTGATGAGAGTCTGTTCTTCACCAGAGGGTTAGGGCAGTGTGGAGGGTTGTGGGACAAGCAGGTGGCTCACCACAAGCACCTTATATTGAGTGTCAGTGCTCTGTGCTACCAGTCAATTGTGGATCCAGAGGGAGGATAGTCATCAAAGCTAAAACTGTGACTTACAACAAGGCAGCTTGGAGCAGTGGAGCATGTGGTGAGGGAACTGACAGGATTGTCTCCAGGAGAGTGTTGGGAGGAGAGGAGCTACAACTGATTGTGACATGAAGATTGCCAGGGAACATGAGACCTGATAAAGCCATTCAGAATGAACAATGAGGAGAAAAGAGCAGAAGACTAATAGGAAGACCAGACAGGTGGATGGGAACTTGAGGCTTGAAACTGCTGCTTGGCTGCATTCAAGGCATCACAAGCTCATGAAGGTGGTATTGCTTTAAAGAAGAGTTTCTTGTTCAACATAGCTGAGATTTTCCCCTGCTGACTCACTGAAGAAAGGATGGCAAAAATGAGGCACCCTTCCAGAGGATATTACCTCTTTCTCTTTCTGGCCAGAAACAAGGCTTGGAGTGGTTTCCAGTAACTCCAGCCCTAATTCCCACAGCACTGGCTGACCTTGACCAGCAGGGCTCAGGCTAATGAGCACAGAACTCTCCTAAGTCTGAAGCTGAGTGTGTGCAGGGAAGCATCTGACACATGCAGCAGCTCATAAACATTGGACTTAGAGCCTTTCTTATCCAGAAGTCACAGCTGGTTTCCTCTGTCATGTCCTTGGCTTCCTTTGTCACGTCCTCAGAGAGCTTAGGGTTGACATTTCAAGAAATTCCTTCCCGGAAAGACCTAAGACTCTGGATCCAATTACGCCTTTGGTTGTATAAAACCTCGTAGTCTTGAACAACTTGCCACTCTGCCTGGCCCATCAGCATTTCTAATACCAGCAGTCCCTGCCAGCTTGCCCTGCAGTATATTTCTGCAATGCACCATGAAAAGGCTTTGGTGGGGATGGGGCACAGCATCATCTCTGTTAATGTTATGAGTCCAATTTAACATCACCTGTGCCTCTAGCTTAGAAACTTCTTGCTGCCAACAGTGACACTAATAGAGCTGTAGCTAAACAGTGGGTACTTGCCTGCTCTCTGCATTAGCAAATCCAGCTGTCAGACACCAGCCATCACTCCCTATCTGAGTCCTTTCCTTTCTATTCCATCCCTTTCTGACAGGGGTTCGGAAGCAACAGTTCTGGCTGGAACATCTAGAGAAGCCCTGGTCCTGGGAAATAAATAGAAATGAAAAATAAAATTAGATTTTTGTTCTCTCTCTACTGAGTACTCTTTGGTTCTCAAGCTTAGGCAAGTGGCCTCAGTCCCAAGGTAGGAAGAATGTTTTAATTGCAAGTGTACAAAACCTTGGCAGCAGTTTTATGTGAATTGAAACAGACAGGAGAAGTGTGGCAAGGATCTCTGCTGCCCTTTGAGAGGCTTTAGCTGCAGACAGCTTTGCTTTAGCTGATGAGTGGGGAGGCATGGGGCAGGGCATGTGTCTCATTCAGCTGCTTAGGCTGGAAAAAACCTGCTCAGTGTGTGTGAAGTTCTGTCTGTTTCAGTACATACTGGAATGCTGATGGCATCTCTCTCCCACACTGGTTCACCCTGGTGTAGGCTGCCCAGGCAGTTTTGGGAGACAGTGGGTAGAGCTTTCTGTAGGGAGAAAAGGTGGGCTCAGCCAGGCACCTGCAGGATCAATGATGGGTCATTGTCCCATCAAATGACAGTTCAGGGCATGATTGTCACAGTTTTCCTCTTTCCCAAGCACAGTGTGCCTGTTTTGGGGAGGGGCTGTGGCCAGAGCACACCCTATTGAAGCCTCTGCTTTGTCTGGGGCTGGTGGGTGGCTCAGGCTCATGTGCAGATTTCATCTCGTTGGACCAACTCCTCGAGTCAATGAGCAGCTCTGCTTGTGCAGAGAGAGCCCAGCTTGCTTGTGGCTGTGATACTTGCTATTTCTTACAGGCATTTTCAGCTTTAAGGAGGCTTGAAGGGGGTGTGGGAGTGTGCACCACTCCTGAGCACCCGCCATCAAGCAATGCTTTGGGAATAATTGCAGGCCACATGCAAAAAAATACCCTTTGGGTTTATTTGTCTGCTCCAGGAGTAAGTTGTGCTGTATATATCCCACGACAAGGAGCCTGCCTTAATTCTCACTGCAGTGCCACTCCACCCATGGGATGGGAGATGTTTCTGCAGCACATGGTGATGTCTTTTGGCCAACAGTGGGTTTTGTAGCCTTGCGGTTCCCAAGGCATTTTCCTCTTTGCAGAGAAGAGAAGGTGAATTTTATCTCCACAAGCAGAGGGTCGTAGGTAGTGGAGATGTGTTCCAGAGAGGTAGGAGGAAAAGTTGGAAGGAGCCACAGCTCCTAATGATCCCTGCAAGGCATGAGGTCTGAGGAGAGAATTGGAGGCCCAGGTTTTTGAGCAGGTGCAGAACAGTGAGAACATGGAAATCCCTACACACCTCTCTGGAGAGCTGGCTGGCATGGCAGGGCAGGCACCAAGCAAGGAGGGAGGGCCCCCTTCCACATGTCAGGAGTGCTTTTGCAATGCATGTTTGGGAAAACGGGTGCACACCTCTGTGCCCCTTCTACCCACAGTGCTGTGCCAGCTGCCAGTGGCACTTGGTGCATCCAGCCTGTGATGGGAGTTAATTTGTGCAAAAGCCCCTGTGGGGGTCTCGATTAGAGCGAGTTACATCGCTGACATTGGGGCAGGTTGTGGGGAAGTTCTGCCCTGAAGCCCGCAGCTCCTCTATTATTCATGGCTGTTCATGAATTAGCAATGGGCCGGGAAAGCTGCTGTCTATTACTTACAGAGCTGCCCTTAAGTGCTAGGACAGCAGCTCTCCTTGCAGCCTTGTTTTGGGAGAATATTTGCAGCAGGGCAGAATTTCTCCCCCATTGCATCTAAGCTCCCCCAGCTCCCTGCCAGGTCCCAGGGTATGCTCCTGGTTACCTGATCTGCCATTAGCCAAGTCCATGGCTCTTACCCACATGCATGTCCTGCTGGTAGCAGTGATCCTGGGAGGATCCTGAAAGGAAAGTGGATTCGTGGCTGTGTAGGAGAGGTTGTGAAGCCTTTGCAAACCACTAGCAGTACCTCTCATAGCACACAGGGAATGTCTCATCACTCAAATCCCACCAAATCACTGTGCTAATCTGCTCTGGTCTGTTAAATTTAGTGCTTTGGCCTTTGAGTTGCTTGTCTGAGCCCTGTACCTGTGTCACAGAGGTTTATGTGCTTTTGGTGGGAAAGAAATTAACTGATGAAAAAACAGAGTGAAGTTCAACTTAGTGTGTGTTCTGAGGGGGTGGGAGGGAAAGTCAGATGACATGTTGATGTATGAGAAGATGAGGGTTCAGTGTTAACAACCCTGGGTGTTACCAGAAGATCCCTTCCTTTCTTCCTCCTTTTGCAGCACAGTATTGACAAAACAGCAGCTGCAGATGTTTGGAAGGTTGTTTCCAAATCCTATTACTCGGTGAAATTAATTTTGTAAAAGCAAGCATGAATTTTGCAGTAACACACGGAACAGAGCAGGAAAAAACCCTTTTCCCTCTATGATGGGGGATCTAGATACCATGTGATGCAGTGGTTTAACCTCTGGAGATGACCTTCTGCTTTAGGGTGACTGAGCTCATCTTTGGCACTGCTGGCTCTGCTGATCTCTACTTTCTTTGCTTTATAGTTATGTGGGGAGATCTTCTGTTCCTTCAGGCTATGTCTCCTGTTTTGCTTAAGTTATCATTGCAACCTGCTTTGATAAGTTAGTCTGCCTGGTTGAACACTGGGCTTTTTTCCTGGCTGGGACTTGCCTTCCCTGCACATCCACAGAGAGCTGTAGAACTTTAAAAATGTAAATGAAATGGTTAATAGGTTGGAAAATCAATTATAATAAACATTCCTGGTATATAAACTGTGTGTAAGTGTGGTTTAAATGAAGTACATTAAAGGCAGTGCTTTTCTCCATTTCTGCTGGCCAGGTCAGCAGGGTCTCAGTGCAGTGCTGATTGATTTGATTAAAATGCATGTTACCTTGCACATTAGCTCATGTTCTGGGTCACCAGGAGCCTGTGTCCGTACAAGGAGCTTGGGAGAAGAGCTGCCAGCTTCTCTGAGTGCTTGTGGAAGCTGGAGGCGTGCTTCGCCCAGCAGGGGCTTGGACTACTGCTGAAGTGGGATTTGAAGGTGTGAATCAATATTTTAGGGCACTGGGGAGCTGCCTGCTCCTTTGCTGAGGGGTGACTCTTCTGGCTGTCCAGATGACTCTGGGACTGAGCCACAGCCAAGCAGATCTTGTGGTGGAAGACATTGTGTGTATCCATGTGCTACCCTGCAAAGCCTTGTGTGCACACAGGAAGGAGACTGTGAATGTGTGGATGTGTAAGTGTGGAAAAGGCAGGAATAATAAGTGCCAGAAGACCCCAGGCAAACAACATGGAGATGATTCTACCTTAGCTCTTACGCCTGTGTGGCGGCTGTCCTCCTCTGGGAGCCTGGAGCCAGGCGATGGCTCTGCTCATTATTCCCCATCCCACCATCCTCTCTCACCTCTCTCTGCCCACAGGAGACTAGAGAGGAACCTTTTTAACTGCAGCTGTGACATTCGCTGGATCCAGCTCTGGCAGGAGAAGGGTGAGGCAAACCTGCAGCACCAGGAGCTCTACTGCATGACCATGGACGCGGCCATCATCCGTTTGCAGGACATGAACATCACCCAGTGTGGTAAGAATCCTGGGGCTGCACGTGAGGGAGGCTGAGAGGGTGCCAGGAGGGCCCTCTGTGCTACCCAGCACTGCTGGTTCACTTATATGCTTGGGGACCCTGGTGTAGCAGAATCCCACCATGTGGTGGAGAACAAGAAGATTGAAGCTGATTGGGGTAGTTTGTGGGTTATAAATAGAGAGTATCTGGGTAAATGTGAGACTGCTATTAGTGTGTGTATGAAAGATATTGGGTGATCTGGGGCGTTTTCTTCACTGCAATGCTGCTGCTTGACAAAGTGTCTGTGGTGAGTCTGTGATGTCTTGAAAAGGGCTGTTTCATGTTGATCTTCCTCTGTCTAACAAATCCTAGAAACAGCATATTGTTAAAAGACACTGCCACTGTATCCTTTATAATTACTCTTAGGAAATGCATGTCTCTATTCATTTTCCTTTGTTTTATTTTTCAATTGAAATCCCATATCTGTAGGGAAGAGCCAGGAGTGACTTTATATCTGTTTCTGTTTCCTGCTGATGTTTGAGTCCAGCGGCCCCAGGAGCAACATGAGGCATGTTCAATAGTTATCCCTTATTCCTTCACCTTGTTCACACATCAGCTGCCTGTTTGGTGTCAGTTTTTGCTCTGCTGTTGCCATTACTGGAAAGCAGCCCTTGCAGAGTAAGGAGAAAGAGATGTACCTTCTGCAGAGCAATTAAACTGCCTGTACACAAGCAGCTGTCAAACGCACAGGCTGAAAAAAGGATGAAAACCAGAGGATTTCTTTTTTTGATGATCATTCTCTATACTAGAAATTTGGTGTTGTTACTTGCAGCAGCAGTAGATAAACAGCATGCATGTTTGGATTTGCATGACTTGGTGTTTTTCTTTTTTTTTGATCCCCCCCCAAGTCCATGATGGCCTGTTAAACTCTAGAAATTGGCCAAAGTGTGCCTTCGTGTGGATGAACTAAAAAGATTTGAGAGTGCTGTAATTTCCACCCCACATGGGAAGAATAAGATTCAGGGATTAGAGACCAAAAAAAAAATTCTGTAGGGATCAGAGACATGAGGAGAGGTGGCTCCATCAGTGGTGGTATTAGACTCTAACCAGGTGCTGATTTGGGAACACAAATGTGCTGGTGTCCAGAATGAGAACCTCTTCTGACCATGAAATCTCCTGGAAGGGCAGGGAGCTACACTGGTCTGCTTTCCTCCAGAGGAGGTCTTTCTGTACAAGCATTAAGGCTCAAGGGATGTCATAACAATATTTGTCCTTGTCCTTTGGTGCTGATGGCTGCTGTGGCTTGATGTGGCCATGTTTGATACTGGCTCAACCTCGAGAAGACCATACATGTCCCTCTCCCATGATTCCTACCACGTATGCAGCTTTGCCAAGCCTTGACCACTGCCTCCTTTCTTTCTGGCATCCCCCCAATCAGTGCAATGTCCCTTCCCTCCTCCTGTCACTCCCTGGTGGCAACAAAAGAATGTGTGTCCCCATCTATGGCTTTGCATTCATGTGATGGATACTCCTGCCCTATGATGGGATGGGTCAGTTCCTTCCTCTCTGCCTCCCCAGTTTGCCTCTGAAAACATCCCAGGAAACCTCCCCTATGCAAGAAGGCTATTTGCCCTTCTTGCAACCAGTGCTGTCTTGTTTCATGTTGCAAGGATATTTGGTGCCTGTGGCAGTGAGTAAGGAAGCGGTGTAAATAAGAACCTGCATAAATCAGTGAATCCCCTTGCTACCACCAAGGAAGAGCAAG
Organism: Pachyramphus minor; assembly: GCA_013397135.1. Lineage (NCBI taxonomy): Eukaryota > Metazoa > Chordata > Aves > Passeriformes > Tyrannidae > Pachyramphus > Pachyramphus minor. The sequence continues at coordinate 1,151,164 of VYXB01004996.1, read as the reverse complement.
GGCACCTTTTACTAGGACAGCTGCAGCTAATATGAGGACACATCTTTGGTCATCTTCTTTTGATTGTTATAAATTAGAGGGATGCTTTTGTCACCTGGAGTGCCGGGTGTTCTGTGCCTTATCCCTGGAGATGGGGGTGCTTTGCATCTTCTCACAGTACATGGTTTTCTTGTCCCAGGTTACTGCCAGTGTGAGCAGCTTCTGTGGGAGTAGCAGGATGGAGATGGGGGTTGTGTGAAGGGAAGGGTGGCCAGAACTGGGCACCAACTTTTGGATTCAGAGATGATCAGAGGGTCTGCTGAGATGGCACGTTTCCAGTGTCTATATTTCACCCTGTTGCCAACATCCCTCTTTCCCTTGGTAGGGCAAGGCCATGCCGTTACCTCCCAGGGTGCTGGAGACTGATTTGGGAAACAGCTTGGTGGGATCTGAGTCCACACAATTGTTCTGTGTCTGGCTATAGCAAAAGCTGCGCCACACCTGAGCACTTTGGTGTTTGGTTCCTCTAGACCTTCCTGAGATCAGTGTGAGCCACGTGAACCTGACGGTGCGGGAAGGGGAGAACGCCGTCATCACCTGTAACGGCTCGGGATCGCCGCTGCCGGACGTCGACTGGACGGTGGCTGAACTCCACTCTATCAACACCCACCAGGTAGGGGCCACAGGACCTCAGTGCTGCCTGTGCCTCATGTGGCAGGGGCAAAGCAGCTGCCAGGGTTTCCCCAGGTCTGCGCGTGCAGGGCAGAAGATCCAGGTAGACAGCAGAGACAGCTGTGAAAAATGTGAAATGGTTGTATCAACCATTACTTTTCCCCATGAGAACCTGGGGGCTACCAGAAGGGAGCAAAACCTTCCCTTTGTGTGTCTGGAAAGGGAAGAGGAGAGAGCTTTGTACTTCAGTGATCCCTAATTGAATTAACTCACATCTCCTCTAATGAAACCAAGTGTTTGCAGAGGTGCCTGCAATAGCTGTGGCTGAATTAGGCAGCTAAGCAAGATTTCCTAGAGGCAAAACACATTTATCAGTGCTACAATGCTATGGCTCTCCCCTTCCAGTAGTTCCTCTTATAAGATGTGGTGCATTTAATCAGGTGAGGGACCATCTCCCTTCACACAGATCCCAGTTGTCCTTGGGTTTTTGAGACCTTCTCACATCTCACATGGAAAGCGTGATCCTCTTCTTCTGGGGGTCGTAGCAGGGAAGCACGGATCCACCAGACACCAACTTCTGTCTGTATTTCTCTTTGGGATTTTTAGACCAACCTCAACTGGACCAATGTTCATGCCATCAATTTGACCTTGGTGAACGTCACCAGTGAGGACAATGGGTTCCTGCTCACCTGCATTGCCGAGAATGTGGTGGGGATGAGCAATGCCAGCGTGCTGCTCACCGTCTATTGTAAGTACCACTGGAGAGACCTTGTGCATACAGAGACTGGAGGGGCTGCCTTGGGAACTATTTGAGTGCACGGTCACTTGCTACCTGTGACATATTGGGTTTGTGGGTGAGGATTAGGAGGAGCTGAGAACAGTGAGGAGGAGGTGGATCCTCACACACCTCTCTCTCAAGTGTCAGTAATTTTGCTTTCCTGATGCTTTCATTAACGCAGAAATGATCACTAGAGCAGGGGAGGAGCACCAGGACCCTGCTGGTGGTAGGCATCTCTCTACCCATCTCTTGGAAGATCCAGTAGAGTAAGAAAAAGCCCTAAAGGGACTAAAAATCCATTTACAAACACAGGGTTGATTGCCCTGCTGCTATGTGAGAGGTTCAGTGACACCTTTGCTAAAGATACTGATTACAGGGATATTAGTGCTTCCCCCAGGTCCATTCCTACAAAGTTGGACTGCAAATGCCATGTAAATGTGCACATGTAAAATTTCAACTGTTCACTTTCATGTGCAAGTAGCTCAACTTTATTTGTGCTTTCTAATATAACATAACACAAACCTGACCTTAAGAGGAAGTTTACACAGCTTTGTGGTCTCAGGCAGCTGAGATTTACTATATTTTGCTGTGTCTGTAATATTTGCCCTTACTCTGTAGTTTGAAAATTTGTCCTCCACCCCCAACCCTGCCAGGTAGAGTGGAGACCCATGTGGGATTCTAACTAGTCTTGGTGAACCCAGGCATGCTGCGTGATGCTTTACTACTTTCATCTTCCTCCCAGTAAGTGTTATTGATGGATTGAAGAATCGAGGTGATTAAAGCTCAGCTCAGAGGTGACTGGTCATTAAGCAGGGGTTTTAGCATCTTTTCCTCCACACCTTAAACAGCACCATGCCCATGGCTGTTTTCACACGTGAAATCCTCTAAGCTGCTGACAGTTTCTGCTCCCCCTGCTCTTGTTGCCCAGACTCATCACTTAAGGCTGTAATTTCACACTGAAAGGATCTGGGTTTGTGTGTGTAGGTGGCTGCCGGTTTTGAATCCACAGTGCCAGGAAGATGTGAACAAGCCACATGCAGATCTAGGCTTGTGAGTGAAAGAAGGTGGTTGGGACATGACTGTGGTTCAGGGTGGATGGGTGCTGGTGGGAGAATTTTGCTCATCTCCAACCAGCTCTGCATCTTCTTTTCTTCTGCAACCTTCACTGCCTGAAAAAATCAGTTTTTTTTCCAAAAGATGTGTCTAAGTTGGTGTGTTATTTTTCTTCGTTGTGGATGCCCCATGGATTGTCTTTGCAGCTGGATGGTACCAGGAAAAGGAGAGTTTTAGGGAAGACTTATATCTTTGTGTCCTTTATCTTTGCACAAAACTCGTTCTTCTAGTTCAGACCTTGCCAGCCTTGGGGTTTGGGACCTTACATGTAGGCGTTGTAAATGGGGTTTCAGAAGCGATAGCAGAGCAACATTTGAATTCTTGGGGTGTCCCAGGGGGAAGACAATGCATATGCAATAAATTGCAGGTGAAGTCTCTGCTTTTCTTACCCCTCTCCCACTCTACTCCCTTTAATTAAAACACCCCTGGAGGCTGTTCGGCGAGTGAGAATTCCTTTGGGATATTCAGGCAGTCAAAACCCCCAAGGACAGGCAGTCACTGAGGGATGTTTGCTTCCACAGCTGTGCAATCCAAAATTGCTTGGTGCGACTGGAGAGCTCCCATGGGTACCTTGCACTTGTGTAATGTAACAGTGCTGCATCGTGGTGTCCTCCTTAACGGGAACAGGCAGCCTCCCTGTGATCCCTTGGGAGGAGGAGAGAAGGAGAGAAGGACTGGACAGCTCCAAGCTTAGTTATTCCTGGGCTGGTGAAAGGGCCATCCCTGCCATTAATTTGTACCCCTGTTCAGAAGAGCAGGAGAGCTGGCTCTGGCTCAGATCCTCCTTTCAGGGAGCGTGGAGCAGATCTTGTGACAGCACTCCTTCTTTGCAGACATCCATTGGGAAGAGTAGAAGGAACAAGGGGTTTTGGAGGTTGTCAATGACCTTAGTTTCCATGGTGCACAGAGACATGACGTGGGGTGGAGGTGTGCTGTGAGCCTGCCATGTTTCTCTCTGCTAGATCCCCCTCGCATCCTTACTCTGGAGGAGCCGGTGCTACACCTGGAGCACTGCATTGCATTTGCAGTGCATGGGAACCCAGCTCCCACCCTTCACTGGCTGCACAACGGCCAGGTCCTCCGGGAGACAGAGATCATCCACATGGAGTTTTACCAACAAGGGGAAGTGTCTGAGGGTTGCCTGCTCTTCAACAAACCCACTCACTACAACAATGGCAACTACACGATTGTGGCCACCAACCAGCTGGGCTCAGCCAACCAAACAATCAAAGGACACTTCCTTGAAAAACCCTTTCCAGGTAGGATATTCAGTTTATCTCATTAGGGTTCCTTGCAATCTGAAGGTCTTACTGTGGCCCTACCAGTAATCCTTGCATCTAAACAAGGCCTTAACCCAAGCTGACCATTGTTAGAGCATCAGGTTGGAAGAGCTGAACTCTGGAAGTCTCTTCTGACTAGTGTGATTTTCCTACTCAAGTATACTTTGGTGTCATATCAACTCTTTAATGGTTTAGATAAATTTGTTTTTGTAATATATTGTGCAGTGTATTTATTTACTTATTTTAAAGAGCTTTAGGAATTTCAGTGGGAATAGGATGTAAGTTTGGCCAATTATTTTGGATCTCCTCTTGGGTGTCACAAAGAGGTTGCTCAATTTTTTTGAGAGAAAGTATTCTGCTACATGGCAGTTATAAGTTATAGAAAGCAAAGACCTTTGAAGTCATGCGGCTCTTCCATTTTTTTTTTTATTACTTCTAGCTTGCATTTGTGAAATGATTAAAGCTGGATGTAGCAGTGTCAGGATTGTTTTCTTTCTGAATGCAGTATGTGCAATTGCAGGATGACAGGTCTACAAAAGATGCAACGGCTCAATTAGTCACTTTGCATCAGTTTGCTGGCATTTCTTAACTGATTGCTTGGAATTCCCTGTTGCACTCCCTGGTGATTCAGAGCTTAGCTGCAAAAAAAAAAGGCGTTTGAGGACATAAAGATCCAGCTCTGGGGAGTGCAGCAGCAGAGACTTTTGTGGTGGCCTGTCTGCTTTGTAGGAGCATCTTGGTCTGCTCTCTGACATTGCAACACCACACTGGCCATCATGGAGTTAAGATCTGTGCTGCCTTCAGGAATGATGCCATGAGAAAGTGGCAGCTCTAAATTGGCCCCTGCAGTCCAAGAAAATCCAGCAAAATAGGGCGTTTGCTAAATATAGAAAAATACCAACGGTACTCTCATTTATTATTTATATCACACCATATATGTACACAGAGTTTTCCCGCAGGTCAAATATCATAAATGCAAACCCAAATCTCTGCCTTGAAGATCTGACAATTGAACAAATGAGCTGATATGGATGGGAGTGGAAAATTTGTATTCTGACTTCAAGGATGCTGCCCTGTTTGGATATCTGACCTATTTATGTTTCCTTCTGTCAGGGCAGAAGAGCAGCTTATCAAATGTAGGTGGGTGAGGAGAAGCAGACAGGTTTGCAGTCTCAGCTCTCTCAGGTCCCACCTTTGTGACTCAATTTCCCCATCTGTAAAATGGGAACAGCTCTTAAGTAGGTGCTGGATCTCCAGAAAAGAGAGAAATATGCTGTTCTGGAGAGCTGATTTTGGCAATAGATCTGAGCTGTGCTGTGATGTGGGAAAGCACAGTGATGCTTGAAGACCATCTTGTGTTAGGTGCTCTGGGAGAATGGGACTGTGTGAAACAAATGTAAAATACTGCTCTTGTGAGTGCATCTTCACCCATGCCTTGTGTGTACTGTTGGTGTGGAGTGCTTACTGCCCCTGAACCATCTCTCAGCAGGAGCTGACCCATTTCTTTTATTTCTTCTGATCCAAAGTCCCAAGCCATTCCTCACCCTGGCAGCCCCTGGCAGCCCAATGCAGGATGTAATTTACTTTCCTTGAAGCTTGTTGCTTCGTCCACTACCACAGCTGACATATACAGTCAATGCAGTTGACGTTTATAATTTTCCATTTGAAGGTAGATTCCTTCAGAAAATGCCACACATTGAAGGTTCCCCTGTGTGATTCATTGAAGCCCTCACTGCCTACAGCAATTCAAATGTGCAAGGACTTTGCTGTCAGTACTGAGGATGAGGTTATTAGTCTTAATTAATTAATGAAAGCATAGTGCCTGGAAGACTTCCTGTCAGCATAGAAAAGGACCTGTGACCACATATTTTAGATCCTCCTAGTAGAAAACCTCTCATTGGTACCATGCCACACTGTGTTTTCCAGGCCAAGAGGAGCAAGGTACTCTTAGAAGCTGAGATATGTATGCTACATGTCACATCCCCCTTCTCTCTGATTCTGTGTATGTAGGAGAAAGGGCAGTGGCTCCCAGAACAGATTTGTGTCATATCCTGTAAAAATCTTGTTGCATGTTGTTGTTGATATCTCTGCCATAGGCTACCCTATTTATTCCACAAAGGTCAATGCACCTGTGATGAGTGTTCAGTACTTTGGGAACTTCCCACAGAAGTCAAGTTGTCAGAAATTTCTTTGTTATTTTTATACTTTGAAAAATAGGGTTTACTGGAAAAAAACCCAAGCAAACCCTTTTTGTGGGTTTCCTGTTGAATTTGCTTAGTCCAACAGAGAAAAAATGGAAAGAGGAAAAATGTAGAAGCAGCAAGAATTTTATGACTAGACTCCGTCTGTGTTAATAGGAAAAAAAAGTCTCCAAATAAAATATTTCTTCCTTCCCCTCCACCCCCTCCCCTTGCTAGAAAAAGCCAAGGAAAGTTACACTTCTGCTCAACGTGAAACAAAAATATTTTTTCAGGTTTTTTCCCCTGGTTTGGAAGGCTGTGTTTGTCACCTGGGGATTGTTTTATGCTTCCCTTCCAAAACTCACCCAATGCTTCAGCATGAACATGTCAGCATTCTTCCAGGAGCCCTCTGCCAGCAAAGCTGTGTAAACTCCAGTTAATATCGGGCTCAGTTTCTTACACAGGCGAGTGAACTGAAAGCTGACATTATTCTCACACTATGTAAACTGAGTGTCACTAAGGGCTTTAGACCTCATTGTCTGGGGCCTCGGCCACCTTCGGGGCTGAAGGAGCTTTCCTGAATAGACTGGAGCAGTCAAGAGGCTGACAGCAGGGACTGGCATGGTTGTCTCGGGCAAGAGGCAGCTCTAGGACAGCCACAGCCTCCGTGTCCGGTTCAGATGCTGTGAGCTGCTATGAATGCCTCATGAAAAGGAGGTCAGATGTCTCCTCTAAGCACCTGCCCCAAGCTGGGCTCTTCTCCATGGGAGTTGGTCCTTGTAGGACTTTGTCGTTGGGTGAACACTGTTATGTCAGGCAAAATCTGCTTCCCTCCCCTCCACCTCCATCCTGCCCAGCCCTGTGTCTGTTGAGTTTTGCTTGCCTGCTGAAAGCAGGGTCGTTTAACAATCATTCAGAAGAGTGGTTAGTGTGCTGCCACTTGTTCTCCTTGTTGGCCTCACAGTAGTATCCTTCCCCTCCTCTTTCAGCCCAGGGTTCTCCATCTTGACCTCCAGCATGCCCTGCTGGCACATGCACTGCAGTTTCCAGTTACAGTTGCCCAAGAGGAAAAAAAAATATGAAAAGTTGGTTTCCTGGGCTCTTTGGGGTGGTGAAATGTGTCTGAGGTGGGTTGGGAATGAGACCCCTCTCCCTTTGCTGTGGTGCTGACTGTGTTGCTTCTCTCTTTGTCCTTTCCACAGAGAGTACGGACAACTTTGTCTCAAGTAAGTGTCTCCTTGCCTTTTGCATACTGTGGCTGTTTTGTTTCTGTGTTTTTCTCCTACCCCTCTGTGATTTACATATTCCTGGAGGGAAAAGGAAGCCAGAAGCAGTTTGGTGGAGGTTGTACAAAGCCCTGGCTTCCCCATGAATGAGCAAGGTGTCTGGGGAGCTTCTGATGAGCTGAGTAATCTCTAGAGACCAGGAGATGTTCACTTGCATCTAGTGGTGTCCTGAACAAGGTCCTATAAAGGAAATGGTGGCTGGTTGTGGTGTAGCAAAGGGGTCTTAATTAGATGCAGGCTGGCCAGTCCCCAATGACATCTTTCTAGGGTGGACTGGGGCAAGAAACAGGAATCAACTTCTCTAGTGTTTCCACAAGACATTCCCACATCTCCCCCCAAAAAACAACCCACAAAAAAAGCATCCAAGGTACTCTTTCTTCTGATCAAGTTCTGCTAGAGGCACTCTTGTGTTTTAATCCTACTTAGCCCAGTAGATATTTGAAAACTAGGAGATGGCTCAAGAAAGGCGGGTACCCGCTCTGAGACACAAGGCTCCCACATTTCCTATTTGTAAATCTGGAGTGACATCAGCATAGTGCTGGTCTGTGTTTTCTCTGCTGATGAGTATAGAGAAGTCTCTAATGGTTGATTTGTGCCTTCTGAAAAAGAAAGTTGCAGCCTCTGTTAGGGGTGAATTGGATCTCCTTAGGTCGGGCCATTGGAATGTGCTGGGTGCCTTGGGAGTCCCCTGGGAGCCACACTGAATCTTCTGCCTTTGTTGTTTTGGTTTCAGTCGGGGATTATGAAGTGAGTCCCACGCCACCGATCACTGTGACCCACAAACCAGAAGAGGACACTTTTGGGGTGAGTCCTGGTCTCTGCTCTACAGAACTGTTTTGCATGCATTCCTTGTAATTGATGACTCAATATTTGCGCTCCTCTGCTGTTTTGAGGGTTTGCAAGGAAAATCTCTTCCTTTATGACTCAAGGCAGCAATCAGAAGGATTTTGTGGCTTGTGTGTCAGACAGGTAAAATACTGACATGAACCATCTGATCCTCTTGGGCCTGGAGTGTGGGACCTTGGAGCTCTTTGAAAACAAAGCATCCTATGAAGTTGCTGCTGGCAGGGTCAGAAATTCTCACTACTAAAAAGTAGTACCCAGAGAACAAACAAACAGGCAATCCTGTGTTTTAGACTGTTATTGATCTGTTAAGTTTAGTGGGATGAGGGACTCAGATTTAGCTTGGTTCAGTTCTGTCAATGCCTGTTTGCCCTCACTCCTGCTGTGCAGGGCATGCCTAAAATGAAAAGGGAAAGAAAGCCTAGGGCTTATCAGATCTCAACATTGTCTTTCCTCTGCAGAATCCAGGTAGAAAAAGAAAAATTAGAATGTTACACAATTGTTCTAATTATGTGAAAGTTTTAAGATACTGAAACCCACCAGAACAAGCAAAACTCAGTCCACTGTGGTTTCAGTTCTCATCCAGCTGAAAACCTCCTATAACCGAAGTGAAAGCTTTGAACAGTAAGGCTGGAGTAATAATGTGCACTGATTATTAAATATAAAACACAGAAAACAAGCTGGGGATGAAAATAGAGTGTGCTAAAATAAAAATTTAAAAATATCATAACAAATATACCGAGAACAGGGGAAAGGGTTGCAAAATGAAATTACTTTTTCTTGGTTAAATGATGTATTTTCTATTATAGCAGAATGCAGTTTTGTAAAAGGAAGCAAAGTCTAAATGCATCACAAGACCCAATACAGAACAATTGGACAAATGCCAGAGAAATTGTTGTTTATATCAATGCAATAAAAGTATCTCGAGCAAAGACTTGAAGGAATAAATATTCATAAATATTAAAATAAGCCTGGGATTGTAAACACTTCAGGGCAAGGAGGTTTTCTTTCCTCTGCTTCCATACTGCCACAGTGGAATCACAGTTCCAGTGAAGGACTTGGACAATGCTGTAGTATCAATATTTACTACTAAAAATTACAATAAATAGGGAATCATTGGAGGCTTTGGGAAGTTGTTTTAGGGGGGGGAAAAAACCCTCAGTTCTGCTTCATTTTTTCTGTTTTCTTTTTGTGGTATGTTATTTTCCCTCACTCTTTGTCCCGAGGGATGTTTAGATGGAGACAGAATTGCTCTTTCTAAAGAATTTTCTGCTGTTCCTGTGTGTTCCCAGCTGAGGTTTGTATAGCTTTGGTGTTGTAAGGTCATGGCACAGTGCTGATGTCAGAAACGGAGGCTTGGGATGTGATGAGCACAGGCATTGGAGCAGAGGTCGTTCTTCCCTGCAGATATATGGATGGAGGGTCTGGGGAGAACTGGTGCCGAACAGCATCACTGATAGGAAGATCCCAGAGCTCCCAGTCCTGAAAACAGCCTGTGATCCTTCCAAGCTGTGCCAAGCCCTCTGCTTTAGCTTGTGTTTTCCTCCATAGCTGAGCTACAGCAGGTGGTATGAGCCTACAGAATTAACTGGGCAAGGAGGTGCTATATTTCCAATTTAGACACCTAAATTCCTCTGTCTTGACTCTAAGGCTTTTTCCTTCCAGGTTTCCATAGCAGTTGGGCTGGCAGCTTTTGCTTGTGTCCTCTTGGTCGTCCTCTTTATTATGATCAACAAGTATGGCCGGCGGTCCAAGTTTGGGATGAAAGGTAGGTGCAGTCACTTTCCTCTAGCAGGAGGCACCTTCCAGGATTGCCCGGCTCTTATAGCACACGTGGAAAGGTGTTGTGGTTTTATTCCTACATTGCCAGTGTTGGTGCAAAGCTTCCTAAACAGGATGTAGCCCTCCTCAGTTTGTTGAGAGAGTAACGGAGATAAAGCGGGCTGGTGGTTCTCACCTGTATGTGGTTCTGCAGGCAGAAGTGTGCATGTGCGTTCCTTATCACTACATAACTGCATCTACAGGCTGCCCAGAAGAGCTTTGGAGCCTGCTCCATCCAGCCATGTGTTCAGGGAGTTGTACTCAGGGCAGCACGCTCTTGGGTGAAACCTTTCTTGTGGACTTGGTGGTGCATGGGCTTCCCCTGTACTGGCTCCAGAGCACAGTGTGTGAAGTGGGGACAGAAGGATATGAAATTGTTTGGAGTTCTGTTGAAAAGACAGGTGTACTGACTCTGTGACTGTCTGTGAGTGGGGACAGAGAGGCTGCTGTCAGTTTGTAATGTCCATACTGGGAAGGCAGTGGTGTGGAAGGTCTCTTTCTGCTGACCCTCTGATGAAAGGTTTTCTTCTCTGCATCATGAATAATGACTTTAAAAACTTATTCAAGTGTCCTTGATAGTGACTGGAAAGCAAGAAGGCATCTGATATTTGCCAGGCAGAACTGGTCTCTCTGTCCTACCAACACTGGCTCTGTGATGTGACAGAACTAATGCCAGAGTAGATGATTCTGTGCCATCTGCTTTCTGTGACTCTGCTGGTATCTCCAGTTGGACAGCGTTGGTGGTGCCCAATGAAGGCTGGAGAAAGAGCCTTCACATGACAAAGTAGTTCCCAGCCTAATTGGTGGCTCATGCATACCCTGTTTGAAGCTAGGCTTTGACAAACATGAGCTTCTCCCAAGGCTCCCAAGTCGGAGCCTGTTTCCTGGCCTTGCTGTGGTCTGTGCTGCAGGGCAGGTTGATAGGTTTGGGAAATGTTCCTTGTGCTTGCCCAGGGCTTTGTTTGCTTTACGTAGACATTCCCTGAGTGGGTCCAGATGGGATTCTGGCTGGAGTTTCTCCTATGCATTCTATGGAGATAGAAGACAGGACATTTAATTAAGTAGTGAATCCTCTACACCAACTTAGCAATATTTAGTCCATATGTCCAATGATAAGAACCATCTGGTGGGGTGTACTGACTAGTGGGTGGAGTAGAGGAATGGAAGACAAGGTTCCTGGGATCAATTCCCAGCTCTTCTACTGACTCAGTGTCCATAGGCAATTAGCTCTCTTAACCTCTGTCTCTGCTTTAATTTCCCCATCTGTAAGACTGGGATGATGTTATGTGCCTTCTGGAGGGATTTTTCAGAACACTTTGGAAGTGCTTGAGCCACTGATGGAGCTTAGAGATACAAATATAAAAAGGAAAAGTAACATCTGACCCTAATGGAAGAATCAAAGAGGAGTAATGTGAGTGATGAGTCTCAGTGAACAGATGTGTGTATGTGTTTAGAGGTGCTTGGATAAGCATGTCAGTGGATATTTTGAATTCCCAGAAGCCAGAGGGGTGCCGTGATGAGCCCTTGTGTGTATGGTTTTTGGGAGGCAAAATTGTTTAACCAGAAAAGCCTGCTTTTCTCCTCATTATTCTGTATTTCTTCCAGTTCTGATATGAAACCACAACCTGCAAAGTTTCTACAAGTTGTATTGACCTTTCTTGGAGAGATGGAGTTGACATAAGCTAAATACATTTTTAAAAACCAGGGAGATAACTCTTTCATGAGTTACAAATGTCACAGGCACCATCATGAACAGCCTACTCACACTGCCCAAACTCTGCTCCCTGTTGGATGTTGAGAATTCTCATGCCGTGAAGACAGTCTCCCTAGCACATGATCTTACCTACTCTGAGCCTCCTGTTTTTCCCCAGCATCTCTTTTACTTTCACTGTTTTCTTTAGCCCTAACATCATTGTCAGCTGCTATGCCACCAGGCTTTGCCTGTGTCTCCCTTTTTTGCATCAGGCTTTCCTCAGGGTCCCTCATTATCAGTCAATTGTTGGGCAGGAGCTGTCCTTCATGGCACCCAGCATGTTATCATTTACTCAGGAAAAAAAAAATCCAAACCCTGAGTCTTTTTGGGAAAGTGCATCATTGCCTGATTCAGGAGCTATTCACTGCCAGCTGATATGTTGCCACTTGTTGTTGAAATCCCAGCTTGGCAGGCCTGCAGGAGCAGGTTTTTCCTGTTGTTTTTGTCACGGATGCAGAACATTGTGTACTTGTGTTGGACGCGTTACCCACAGCACCTCATGAGTCTTTCTGAGAACATCTTTTTCCTTCTGCTTCTCCTAGTGTTGAGCAGATGGTTTATTTCCTAGAGAGAGGTGAACTTGGACTGCCAAGGTTGGATGTCACGTTGGGTTTGCAAGGCCCCCTGGGGCCAGCCTGCTGGGTTGCCCACCAGCCTTAGAACCAGACTAATGGGCTGCTAAGTGTCCAACATCCCAGTTGCCTTTGCTGTAAAGAAAGTTGTTGTGTCTTGAGGCATATTTGCTGGGGGAGGACTGTGAGAAGACGATGTGCCCAAGTTTGTCCTCTTCTGGCTGGTAACACACCCTTGGAATATTGCACCAGAGACCTGTCAGAGCCACCGCTCTGCTTGCGACCCAGTTACTGATCCAGCAGCAGCCAAGGGGTGGGAAAGCCTGCGGTGCCAAGTGTGCCGACGACGGGCTGGAGCGGTGGCACCAACAAAAGCTCCTTTGAAAGGGGCTCTGACGCGCTGTGCTCCTCAGCTGAGCCCGCGGAGGCTGGATGAGAGCCATCCCCCTCGCCTTCCCCTGCTCCCCCCGGAGAAGGGCATTCATTAACACGGAGCGGCGGAGGTCAGATCCCCTTTCTGGCCGCCTGTCGGCTTTGGCTCCGTAGGTGGGAGGGAACAGGAGGTGGGCTGAGGCAGCTGGGGGGAGTTGGGAAATCACTGGAGCTGGGCTGGTGGAGGCGGCAGGGAAATGGCAAACAAAGCTTCTTTTTTGTGAAAAGTGGTGTTACATGGGCAGCGCAGAGGCGGTGGAGGGAAAACCACTGGGAAAAGTGAACGTTAAAAGCGAGACACATTGAAGTTGCAGAAATGGACTGCAACCGCTTGCTGAAGGGTGATGTATTCTGAGGGGGGGCTGAGATGCTTTTTAAAGCCTTATATTATTGTGGGAAAAAGAAAAGGGTGTTGCCAAACACGAAACTGGGAGTCGGAATCTTTTGGTTTACTGTGTATCCCAGGGGAATATTTTTTTTTTCCCGAGTGGAATATACTGCATGGGAGTAAGGAGCCTGACATCCTGCTTGCTCCAACTCTGGGCTCGGTGTCCCATGTTCCCTGACTGCCCACCCAATGTGAAGGGATTTACACCTCACTTTCTGGGGTCAGGCTTGTCACTGCAAGCCTTGTAAACTGTGTCTTCCAATCAAAGTTTAATCCCAGCAGATGACAGGAAATTAAATTTTGTAATATAATAGGAAAGCCACATGCAAGTCCCGGGACTAACAAAAATTAGATTTCGTAAAAGAACAACAATGGCACAGAAAAATTCTGTGACATACAAAACATTTGGATGGCACAGCTTTGGAGGCAGTGTAAATGCTAAGGTTGATGGACTCAATATATTCTCCTTTTACTTGTTTTCTCTTATATTTGCAAGTGCCTCGGGATAAAGAACGTGTGCTCATGCATATATGTGTTATGTATTCCTGGTGCTGCACAACTTCAATAAAAAACAAATTGAGTTAGCTGAGATATGCAGAGAAAGGTGCTAGAGAAAATCCAGAGACAAGAGCACTTGTCGTTTTGTTGAGATGAACTGCTTTCCAGGCTCTGAGATTAAAAACTTCTTGCATTCTCCAAAAGAGGTTTTCTTTCTCGGGTGGAGCCAGCGCCAGCTAATGGTTCAGACTTGGTTACAGTTGGCAAAGGGTCAATCGATTTTTAATCTGATTTCCTAAAGAAATAAGGCGTGTGATCGTTCTGTCTCTTTGCGCACATGCAGGCTTGCGTGTGCAGCTCTGCCTGCCTGGATTTTCCCTTTGTGTGCTGCAGCTTTTGGATCTCTGTTTTACCCAGAGGAGAGGGGAGAGAATTAGAGATGCCTTTTCAGGCATCATGGAAATAAGGGAGCTAAACAGAATGACAACTGAGGTGATGCTGCACTGATAAAAATGCCTTTCTGGGCATCAGAGAATTCATATGGAATTTCTGTCTTGGAGAGAAAAACAAAATACAGGGGATAAAGCTTTCATGGGGTCTGCTGTGGTAGGTAGTGTGTACATCTGTACACGTGCATATATATGTTTTGTTCCTGAATAAGCACAAACAGCAAGGAGATGGGGGAGAAATGAACGAGCAGTAAATAAATACTGCCCACGCTTTCTGTAATGTTTGAGAAATCACATCACTATCAGTTCATTTGATATTTGCTCTAATAGCCCTGATCAAAGTGCTGGCACTGCTGATGTGCCTGTGGATGTCAGAAGTACTTGCAGAGCTGTTCCATTGTAATTTAGTGTTAGTTAAAAGGTACTTAAAGCAGTTGCCCATTTGATTTTGATTGGGGGTTATTAACATTTTTTTCCATAAACAGATGGCAACTGTCCGCTGAGTCGATTGGAGAACAATTCCAGAGTTCTGATTCAAGAAGACCAGCTCGTGCAAAAATATCACGGGTGCCTGTCTTTTTGCTTTTGTTGATTTGTTTTTTGTTGTTTTGTGGTTTTTTTTTTTTTTCCCTCCTTCAATTATCACTGCAGCTTTGAAGGGTAAAAAAAATAATATATGAGAGCCCTGACCTGCTTTCAGATGAGGCTTAATTCTGTCCCATGTTGCCTTGGCTACACATGGCTATAATCATACACTGATTTTATAC